>JBBDGP010002306.1:47500-305063 GCA_037952835.1 Lithobates septentrionalis | reverse complement strand
AGCTTCTTTATATCGCAGTCTCCCTTCACAGCAGTCCCACAGTGTCCTCAGTTCCTCTTCATGTCCAGGCGCCCTATTACATTGCAGCCCCCTGCAGTGCACATCATAGTGCCCTATTACACATCACAGTGCCCCTTATCACAGTGCCCCTTTATACATCACAGTGCCCCCTTTACACATCACAGTGCCCTTTATGACAGTGCCCCTTTACACATCATAGCATTCCATTACATTGCAGTCCCCTTCACATCATAGTGCCCCTTTACACATCACAGTGCCCCTTATTACAGTGCCCTATTACACATCATAGTGGGCCTTTACACATCGCAGTGCCTTTTATGACAGTGCCCCTTTACACATGACAGCGTGCCATTACACATCACAGTGCCCCTCATCATAGTGCCCTATTACACATCACAGTGCCCCTTATCACAGTGCCCCTTTACACACCACAGTGCCCCTTTACACATCACAATGCCCCTTATCACAGTGCCCCTTTACACATCACAGTGCCCATTTACACATCACAGAGTCCCTTATCATAGTCCCCTTATACACATCATTGCGCCCCTTATCAAAGTGCCCCATTACACATGACAGTGCCCCATTATGCTGCAGTCCTCTTCATGTCATAGTACCCCTTTACACATCATAGTGCCCCTTTACACATCACAGTGCCCCTTATCACAGTGCTCCTTTACACACCACAGTGTCCTTTATCATAGTGCCCTATTACACATCACAGTGTCCCTTTACACATCACAGTACCCTATTACACATCACAGTGCCCCTTATCACAGTTTCCCTTTACACATCACAGTGCCCCTTTACACATGACAGAGTGCCATTACACATCACAGTGTCCCTTATCATAGTGCCCTATTACACATCACAGTGCCCCTTATCACAGTGCCCCTTTACACATCACAGTGCCCCTTATCACAGTGCCCCTTTACACATCACAGTGCCCATTTACACATCACAGTGCCCCTTATCACAGTGCCCCTTTACACATCACAGTGCCCCTTTACATATCACAGAGCCCATTTACACATTACAGTGCCCCTTATCACAGTGCCCATTTACACATCATTGTGCCCCTTATAAAAGTGCCCCATTACACATCAGAGTGCCCCATTATGCTGCAGTCCTCTTCGATTGGTCCACATCAGGACCGCAGCTCGCCATTTAGTGATGACTGATTTATCCCTTTCCTCTCCAGCCTGATTGTTCCTGGCCTGCCTCTTTCAGCTCTGTCAATGGTGGGGGCCTCTTTGCCTCTAGAATTGAAGTGCCGCGCCAGGATATTTAAGTCCAAAGTGATGCATAAATTGTCTATATATTTCCAGTGCGTTTCGGGGGCTCCACCCACTTTATCAGGGTTTGTAGAAATAAAAACACAAAGTGTAGGAAAAGTAATGGATTTAAAAAAAAAAGTATAATGGGGCTGCAACATTAGGTTTTGATCACACGTGTGGCTAAGGAGCAGTAAAGCAAGGTGGTTGGGCCACTGTTTTACCGCCTCTGACCACCTGTCTAAACACTAACATACAGCCTCTCATGGCTGTACACATGCAAAGACCGTGGCAAAACTTCAACAGTAAGTCACTTATAGCGGGTTGTTCTGCTGCCAAATGCAACTTGTGCAGTTCTAAGGGGCGCTGCCCTAACCATAACACATGGCACAGTAGTATGGCAATTATAGGGTTAACTTAGGTGGGGAGGAGGTGCCAGATAATTTAGTTCAGTATATATTCAGATCATATAATTATATATCATGTTTGCGTTCTATTTATTACTCGTATTTACCATTAGTTTAATATATATATATATATATATATATATATATAGATCTCTCTCTCTCTCTCTCTCTCTCTCTCTCTCTCTCTCTCTCTCTATATATATATATATATATAGAGAGAGAGAGAGAGAGAGAGAGAGAGAGAGAGAGAGAGAGAGAGAGAGAGAGAGAGAGAGAGAGAGAGAGAGAGAGAGAGAGAGAGATCTATATCTAGATATAAATCTAGATATAGATCTATAACTATATATACAGTTGTGCTCATAAGTTTACATACCCTGGCAGAATTTATGATTTCTTTCCCATTTTCCAGAAAATATGAATAACACAAAAACATTTCTTTCACTCATGGTTAATGTTTGGCTGAAGCCATTTATTATCAATCAACTGTGTTTACTCTTTTTAAATCATAATGGCAACATAAACTCCCCAAATGACCCTGATCAAAAGTTTACATACCCTGGTGAATTTGGCATGATAACAAAACACAAAGGGGTTTGAATGGCTATTAAAGGTAACCATCCTCACCTGTGATCTGTTTGCTTGTAATTAGTGTGTGTGTATAAAAGGTCAATAAGTTTCTGGACTCCTGACAGACCCTTGCATCTTTCATCCAGTGCTGCACTGACGTTTCTGGATTCTGAGTCATGGGGAAAGCAAAAGAATTGTCAAAGGATCTGCGGGAAAAGGTAGTTGAACTGTATAAAACAGGAAAGGGATATAAAAAGATATCCAATGAATTGAGAATGCCAATCAGCAGTGTCCAAACTCTAATCAAGAAGTGGAAAACTATGGGTTCTGTTGCAACGAAACTACAGTCAGGTAGACCAAATTTTTTTCAGCCACAACTGCCAGGAAAATTTTTGGGGATGCAAAGAAAAACCCACAAATAACTTCAGGTGAAATACAGGACTTTCTAAAAACATGTGGTGTGGCTGTTTCAAGATGCACAATAAGGAGGCACTTGAAGAAAGATGGGCTGCATGGTCGAGTCGCCAGAAGAAAGTCATTACTACACAAATGTCACAAAGTATCCCACTTACAATACGCCAAACAGCACAGAGACAAGCCTCAAACCTTCTGCCACAAAGTTATTTGGAGTGATGAGACCAAAATTGAGCTTTTTGGCCACAACCATAAACTCTACATTTGGAGAGGAGCCAAAAAGGCCTATGATGAAAGGTACTGAGGTGGATCGCTGATGTTTTGGGGATGTGTGAGCTACAAAGGCACAGGAAATTTGTTCAAAATTGTTAGCAAGATGAATGCAGTATGTTATCAAAAAATACTGGAGGAACATTTGCTTTCATCAGCCAGGAAGCTGCGCATGGGACGCAGATGGACATATCAACATGACAATGATCCAAAACACAAGGCCAAGTCGACCTGTCATTGGCTACAGCAGAATAAAGTGAAGGTTCTGGAGTGGCCATCTCAGTCTCCTGACCTCAATATCATTGAGCCACTCTGGGGAGATCTCAAACGTGCCGTTCATGCAAGACAGCCCAAGAATTTACAGGAACTGGAGGCTTTTTGCCAAGAGGAATGGGCAGCTTTACCATCTGAGAAGATAAAGAGCTTCATCCACAAATACCACAAAATACTTCAAGCTGTCATTGATGTTAAAGGGGGCAATACACGGTATTAAGAACTGGGGTATGTAAACTTTTGATCAGGGTCATTTGGGTAGTTTCTGTTGCCATTATGATTTAAAAAAAAGAGTAAACACAGTTGACTGATAATAAATGGCTTCAGCCAAACACTAACCATGAGTGAAAGAAAAATTTTCGTGTTATCATTCATATTCTCTGAAAAATGGCCAAGAAATCAAAAATTCTGCCAGCACAACTGTATAGAGCTATCTATATCTATATATCTATATCTATATATATCTATCTATATATATAGATATATATATATATATCTATATATATATAGATATATATATATATATATATATATATCTACTGTATATATTTTTTTTAATTATATATTATGTTTATATTGTATCTATGAATTAGATTTAGCATCAGGAATGAATGTACTGGAAAATGACAATGATCCACCCAAGCCAACTCCACCCAAACATGACAAAGGGATTGGACTCATTCACGGACGGATGCGCGTTCTTCTATAGATATTGAATTTCCTGATTCTTCTAAAGAGGATTAGGAATTGTTAGCCAACGCAGCAGCTGTTCATGGGCAGCGAAGTATATTAAGCTCACGCTAAAGCTTTTGACCTTGAACATCTTCTAGCAGTGAACGTTTTTATGTGAGGCACTTGCATTTTATTTATTTTAAATGTAATTTAAATGACCCCTTGGCTGGGTTTATTCATATTGTGATCATTCTTACCTGTTTACAGTGCTTTCACAGTGTTTAAACTTGGTATGATGGGTTTAAAGGGTCAGCTCACCCAAATCAGTTTTTGGGCAAAATAAAAATGATGCAGTCTGTCCATTTTGCTAAATACCCCCCCCCCCCCCCCTCCAACCTATCTTAACCTAGGTTTACTACTTGGTGATCCTGCCAATAGACTAAGCTAGCATTTTCCAACTGTTTTAACATGAAGGAGCCCTTGATATAACATTTAGGTCTCAGAGAACCCTTAAAATAATATAGCTACAGCTCATGGCACATTGGCATGAACAGTAATGCCCCATACACACGGTCTGATTTTCCGATGGAAAATGTCCGATCGGAGCGTGTTGTCGGAAATTCCGACCGTGTGTGGGCTCCATCGGACATTTTCCATCGGATTTTCCGACACACAAAGTTTGAGAGAAGGATATAAAATTTTCCGACAACAAAATCCGTTGTCGGAAATTCTGATCGTGTGTACACAAATCCGACGGACAAAGTGCCACGCATGCTCAGAATAAATAAAGAGATGAAAGCTATTGGCCGCTGCCCCGTTTATAGTCCCGATGTACGTGTTTTACGTCACCGCGTTTAGAACGATCGGATTTTCCGACAACTTTGTGTGACCGTGTGTATGCAAGACAAGTTTGAGCCAACATCCGTCGGAAAAAATCAATGGATTTTGTTGTCGGAATGTCCGAACAAAGTCCGTCCGTGTGTACGGGGCATAAGTCTTTTAGGACTCGCCCCCTATAATAGTGGTCAATGAAACCTCTTACATAGATGGTCAGTGGAGATAGATTATCATAAATTTGAAGCATTTGGGAGAAGGCCCCCTATACATATAGTAGTAACTGGTAGAGCCCAATTACTCTGGTGGTCAGTGGAAAAAATGTTCCTTACATTTCTGTTCTGTTACTTACTGTTCTGTAATGTTGAAGACATTTTGTAGCTTATCCAAGCTGCTTCTTCAGTTCCACAGGGGGTCAAGAAAACACCTCCTTACATTGACGGTCAGTGGGAAGTATGCTTCTTACATTGGTGGTCAGTGGAAGGAATAATTCTTAAATTGGTGTTCAGTGGGGATAATGCTCCTTACATTGGTGGTCAGTGTGCAAAAAAAAGTTCATTAGTCCATTAATTAGAGCTAACTTTTCTGGGTTCAGACTGAACTTGGTTTGGACTGAATCTGATTTCATCCCTAACTTACACTGGTTTAACCACATTGCACATACAGCCCCCCCCCCCCCCCCCAGTTCCTCCATTCCATTTTTTCTTTTTCATGGACCAAACCCCAGTAAGGCCAGCAAAAACAGCAGCAATGTATTCTGAAGCACCATTACCACATCTTAGCATCTTCTCTTTGGGTGAAAGAGGACCTTGTCTTGTCTATGCCTGCACTTTCTTCCTCCTGCATGTCAACTAACCACCTTGTAAACAGGGGGTTAGTATCCATCTTAGCATGGTCCCGCCTTGTTCCCAAAGGAAGAAGGAGGAGTGTTAGAAGGGACTGGTGTGAAAAAGAAGCCTTGGTATTTACCAGGATGTGCCACAAGAGTTTCCCCCTGGCAGGCTCAATCTGGTCCATGAGTGACCTTCAGGGTATGGAAGAAGAAAAGTAGAATGTAGAAAGTTGAATGCCAGCTTGTAACCCTCTGTGCAGAAAATGTGCTCCTGTTGTGTTGAACGTGTACCCCAAAGCTGGGTTTTGGTATGATGTTTGCAGTTCAGGAAAGCATTGAAAAATCAGTTCTGACCAGACATTCGTAATTTGGGAAGTAACCTGGGAACCATGGTGCCTGATACCATAAGGGTTGAAACCTATCGTGAGGCTCAGGCCTACTGTATCGAAAAAAGGACAAGATGGTGGACGCTTCCCTACAGGTAAGAGTGTCAACAACCCCAGCCCCCTCGTGTTTCTAGAGGTTACAGTTGGATGTCCCTAGTTCAGCACGAGGAGTTGCTGACAACCACTAGGGGACCTGCTTACAATCTCCAGCTCCCAGCGCATGAAAACATGTTATAATGGTGGCACTGCAACTCTTATGCCCCGTACACACGGTCGGACTTTGTTCGGACATTCCGACAACAAAATCCTAGGATTTTTTCCGATGAATGTTGGCTCCAATTTGTCTTGCATACACACGGTCACACAAAATTGTCGGAAAATCCGATCATTCTGAACGCGGTGACGTAAAACACGTACGTCGGGACTATAAACGGGGCAGTGGCCAATAGCTTTCATCTCTTTATTTATTCTGAGCATGCGTGGCATTTTGTCCGTCGGATTTGTGTACACACGATCGGAATTTCCGACAACGGATTTTGTTGTCGGAAAATTTTATATCCTGCTCTCAAACTTTGTGTGTCGGAAAATCCGATGGAAAATGTCTGATGGAGCCCACACACGGTCGGAATTTCCGACAACACGATCCGATCGGACATTTTCCATCGGAAAATCCGACCGCGTGTACGGGGCATTAAAGTGGTAGTAAACCTAACTTTTTTTTTTTTACCTACATGTAAGCTATTAGTAAAGCTTACCTGTGGATAAAATGAATATCTCCTAAACATGCACCATTTAGGAGATATTCTAGTGAGCAGCAGCCAGTGACTTCACCGGCGCATGCGCTCTGAAGCAACGGCATACCCGTGTCGTTCCTTCAGAGCTCCGTGCGCACAGAAGTGACCTCATCGCGGCTTGGCCAGTCAAGCAGCCACAACTCGTTAACCCAGAAGAAAGACCAGGTGACGATGGAAGCGCCTGTCAACGGTGAAGGGCTTCATTTCAAGATGTTTCTTAATGTGCTAGTATGCGATCCATGCTAACAAATTATGGCTTTACCTTGCAGGAGGAATTTTTATTATTCTTTAGGTTTATTACCGCTTTAATCTGATATCTGCTGTCCAGAGAACTGTATGATGGAAGATAATGTAAAGACAGATTTCAATCGGCAGCAGCATTTAAAATAACGTTAATGATGTTAAAGTAAATTCCAACCCAATCACTAAAATCTCCTATAATCTTTGACATGTTCATACTTTAAGTAGTCTTTGTAAATCGGCAGCTTTCATTAAAAATCCCTGGTGATCTTCTCATTGAGGTTCTTGTTCAGGCAATTCTTGATATAGCAAAGAAAAATGTATAGACATCTGCCAATACTCAGTTATTAAAGGATACAATGCCACTGTTGACTGTAGACCAAGTCACTTCAAATAATCCAAAGGGACTTGTGAATTGCCTCGCAGTTCACAATAGACTGGGAAATCTTCAAACATTCAAACAAAACAAGAGAGCACCAGCCTTGTGCAAAAACTTTAATAAAAACGTAATTAATAAATGCCTCATATACTCACAAAAAGCCCTAAAACTAAAGTATATCAAACATGGGATCCATCCAAATAGAGGTCCTACCAATACATCGGACGCAGGAGACCAAGTATAGGACTCCTTCAGCAACCCCCTGCTGTTGCCCCAATAGTGCATAGAGCCAGGGCTGTGGATAAGGGGGTACCACCAGTCCTCTTGTACGGGGGGGGGGGGGGTGGCGAATGGGATGTGGGCAGAGAGAGCAAAGCCTATTATAACCTATGGCTCTAATCAGGTGCTTCAAAAAAACACCCTCGTTGCTGTAATTCAAGCGCCTGGCATCCAAAAAGGGGCCGGACGCCTGAATAGGGGGTGACTACAGCAGCCATGGATAGATTCATACAATGCATGAATCTATCCATTTTACATAGAGGGGGGGTGGCTGGAGAGAGGGAGTGGTGCCCATGTTCCCCGTAATGGACGCACCGCCACTGCTGAACGCACAACGCATCAAACCTTGAAGCAGATGGGCTACAGCACTAGAAGACCACACAGGGAGACCCACTCCTGTCAGCTAAGAGCAGGAAACTGAGGCTACAATTCGAACAGGCTCACCAAAATAGGACAATAGAAGAAATTGGAAAAACATTGCCTGGTCTGATGAGTCTCGATTTCAGCTGCGATATTCAGATAGTGGGGTCAGAATTTGGTTAAAATAACATGAAAGCATGGATCCATCCTGCCTTGTGTCACCGGTTCAGGCTGGTGGTGGTGTAATGGTGTGGGTGATATTTTCTTGGCACACATTGGGCTCCTTAGTACTAATTAAGCAAGGTTTAAACACCACGGCCTACCTGAGTGTTGTTCCTGACCATGTCCATCCCTTTATGACTACAGTGTCCCCATCTTCTGATGGCTCCTTCCAGCAGGATAATGCACCATGTCACAAAGCTCCAATCATCTCACCACTGGACAATGAGGTCCCTGTACTCCAATGGCCTCCACACTCACCAGATCTCAATCCAAATAGAGCTCCACACTCACCAGATCTCATCCAATAGAGCACCTTTGGGATGTAGTGGAACGGGACATTCCCATCATGGATGTGCGGCCGACAAATCTGCAGCAACTGTGTGATGCTATCATGTCACTATGGACCAAAATCTCTGAGAAATGTTTCCAACACCTATGCCACGAAGAATGAAGGCAGTTCTGAAGGCAAAAGGGGGTCCACCCTGGTACTAGCAAGGTGTACCTACTAAAGTATATATACTGTTCATACAGGTATGCTGTATGTTTGCAGGGACAGTAAGTCTGTTGCATTTCAGCATTTCAGGACATACATTTCTATTCTGCCTACAATATACCTTAAGAAAGGCTTAAATGTGAAGGATGTGACAGTGCAGACTACTGCTGGAGGATGCGGGCTGTTGGGAAAATTAAAAAAGGGAAATTAATTGGGAAATAACAAAGACCTAAATATTTTATACTTCCAAGTGCAGAAGTGCGGCTTTAATTTTCCTGAAACATTTCGGATAAGTGGACACATACAGTATCTGGCCGGTGAGATGTAATTACATTTAGTGGCGGGAGAGAGGCAAAAAATTTAGTTTTGTCACAAAATTTCACAAATCAAGTGTAAATGAAACATAACTCAACGGGCGCGCGGTGTATAGCAGAAAGATACAGGCACATAAATTGTAGACGGGAATAGACGGCATTGACTTTCCATTTATTCACAAAAATAACTGGCAATAATGAAAAGAAATGTTCAAGGGCAGACTGCTTTATATTTTACACCGAGGCCCTCCTACACCCCCGGCTCTTAGAGTTTATAGCTATTTAAAGGGAAAATATAATGATTTGGCATCCATTGTAATTTAAACTCCAGTATCTTGGCCAAAGGGTTAAACCTTACCATGGTCAACTACCTGTGTTTGAGCATGTGTAGAATATAGCTGTCTCCAAGCAGGCCTTTGTGTTGAGTCACCTTATCAAGAGCTTCTTTGGTGGCCAAATTAGATGGTCTTGGTCTTTTTTTAAGGCAGTTGGGAAAGGTTCCCTGGTGGTCTGGTAGTCAGGTTGGGTCAGGGTGAGTCCAGTGGAAGAGGCTTTTATTATACTTCTCCCAACTCATCTAGTTCAGCACCTACCTGAGATCCAGAATTGGGACCCTCAAGGCACTGAGACCTTTATAATTCTGCGTTATTCTCCACCTGTGCTCACAGAAGGTCGTGTGCTTCTTCCCAGCAGGGTTAATGCAACATCAGCAGATGTAAATCATTTTCTTGTTTTCATTCGAGGTAACTACAATATTTGAGTCACTCGCTACACTGTAAGGGTTCTCCCACCACCCTTTTTTCTTTTCCGGTGGACACCCCAAGTCACCCCATGGATCTTTCCCCAGCCCCTTGTGGCCAAACCCCTCGGACCTCCGTGGACCACCACACCCCTATATCTCCTATCTTCAGTGTAAAGAAAAACAAGGAGTCCTGGAAGTGATGGCCTGGCCCCCACAGAGCCCTAATCTCAACATCATGAAGTTGGTTCGGGTTTACATGAAGAGACAGAAGGATTTGAGACAGTGGACATGCACAAAAGATCTGTGCTTAGTTCTCCAAGATGATTGGAACAACCAACCTGCCGAGTTCCTTCAAAAACTGATTTAACCCTTTGATTGCCCTAAATGTTTAACCCCTTTCCAGTCAGTGTCATTAGTACAGTGACAGTGTATATTGTCAGCACTGATCACTGTATTAGTGTCACTGGTTCCCACAAAGTGTCAAAAGGGTCAGTTAGTGCCGGATTGTCTGCCATACTATAGCAGTCTGGCTAATCACCATTACTAGTATAAAAAAATACAATAATAAAAAATAAATCCCAGTATACAGTATATATACCATCGTTTACAGACACTACTGTATAACTCCCCTATTTTTTAATATGTTCAGGTGTTTTTAACTAGCCCTGCAGGAAATGTCATTCTTGTATGTGTGCGCTGTAAAATATTTTGTACTACTGTATAACTTTCGCACAAAACCAATACACTTATTGGGAATTTTTTTTTACCAAAAATATGTAGCAGAATACGTATACTGTAGGCCCAAATTTTTCTGAATAAATTTGATTTTATTATCTTTTTTTTATTGGATATGTTTTATAGCAGAAAGTAAACAATATAGTCTTGTTTTTTTCAAAATTTTCCATCTTTTTTCGTTTATAGCGCCCAAAAATGGAAATACCCAGTGGTGATCAAATACCAGCAAAAGAAGGCTCTATTTGTGTGAAAAAAATGATATAAATTCTATTTCTGTGCAATCTTGCATGACCACACAATTGTCGGTTAAAGTATCGCAGTGCCAAAAAGCAAAAAATGGCCTGGCCATGAAGGGGGTAAATCTTCCGAAAGTTAATTTACTGATTTTTTTACAGCTGCCTAAAGCTTTTGCACAGTAGTGTATATATGCAATATATCACAAAAGAAGAGTACACCTCTCACATTTTTGTAAATATTTTATTCTATCTTTTCATGTGACAACACTGAAGAAATGACACTTTGCTACAATGTAAAGTAGTGAGTGTACAGCTTGTATAACAGTGTAAATTTGCTGTCCCCTCAAAATAACTCAACACACAGCCATTAATGTCTAAACCGCTGGCAACAAAAGTGAGCACACCCCTAAGTGAAAATGTCCAAATTGGGCCCAAAGTGTCAATATTTTGTGTGGACACCATTATTTTCCAGCACTGCCTTAACCCTCTTGGCGATGGAGTTCACCAGAGCTTCACAGGTTGCCACTGGAGTCCTCTTCCACTCCTCCATGATGACATCACGGAGCTGGTGGATGTTAGAGACCTTGCGCTCCTCCACCTTCCGTTTGAGGATGCCCCACAGATGATCAATAGGGTTTAGGTCTGGAGACATGCTTGGCCAGTCCATCACCTTTACCCTCAGCTTCTTTAGCAAGGCAGTGGTCGTCTTGGAGGTGTGTTTGGGGTCGTTATCATGTTGGAATACTGCCCTGTGGCCCAGTCTCCGAAGGGAGGAGATCATGCTCTGCTTCAGTATGTCACAGTACATGTTGGCATTCATGGTTCCCTCAATGATCTGTAGCTCCCCAGTGCCGGCAGCACTCATGCAGCCCCAGACCATGACACTCCCACCACCATGCTTGACTGTAGGTAAGACACACTTGTCTTTGTACTCCTCACCTGGTTGCCCCCACACACGCTTGTCACCATTTGAACCAAATACATTTATCTTGGTCTCATCAGACCACAGGACATGGTTCCAGTAATCCATATCTTTAGTCTGCTTGTCTTCAGCAAACTGTTTGTGGTCTCCTTCTTGTGCATCATCTTTAGAAGAGGCTTCCTTCTGGGATGACAGCCATGCAGACCAATTTGATGCAGTGTGCTTCGTATGGTCTGAGCACTGACAGGCTGACCCCCCCCCCCCCCTACAACCTCTGCAACAATGCTGGCAGCACTCATACGTCTATTTCCCAAAGACAACCTCTGGATATGACGCTGAGCATGTGCACTCAACTTCTTTGGTGGACCATGGTGAGGCCTGTTCTGAGTGGAACCTGTCCTGTTAAACCTCTGTATGGTCTTGGCCACCGTGCTGCAGCTCAGTTTCAGGGTCTTGGCAATCTTCTTATAGCCTAGGCCATCTTTATGTAGAGCAACAATTCTTTTTTCAGATCCTCAGAGAGTTCTTTGCCATGAGGTGCCATGTTGACCTTCCAATGACCAGTATGAGAGAGTGAGAGCGAAAACACCAAATTTAACACACCTGCTCCCCATTCACACCTGAGACCTTGTAACACTAACGAATCACATGACACCGGGGAGGGAAAATGGCTAGTTGGGCCCAATTTGGACATTTTCACTTAGGGGTGTACTCACTTTTGTTGCCAGCGGTTTAGACTTTAATGGCTGTGTGTTGAGGTATTTTGAGGGGACAGCAAATTTACACTGTTATACAAGCTGTACACTCACTAATTTACATTGTAGCAAAGTGTCATTTCTTCAGTGTTGTCACATGAAAAGATAGAATAAAATAATTTCAAAAATGTAAGGGGTGTACTCACTTATGTGGGATACTGTATATATATAATATTTTTTTATCATTATAAAACTTCAAAGATAAATGATTTGAAAAGCAGATTGTTGCCACTGGCCTCACTGTTTCCGAGTTTTTGGCACACACTGTTGCAGTTAAATCACTGAATGCAAAGATTGGTTTAATATTTACAACATTAATTTGCTTTGGCAAGGCAGCACATGCTTCTAATCTATAACCTATCAAGTATTTGATATAGGAACAGGAGTCATGCCCTTTGATTTGGCACAGAAGCACTCTTCTTTGCCAGACAGGACTCAGAGAGGTGCCTAGGGAGAGCCCATCATCAGACAGTAGCAGTGCGGCGCTGTCCACATCTGTGGTGCTGAAATACAAAACCTCGCCGAAGCACAGTCTCAAAAATTTGATAACACTTTAACAAATTAATGTAATTTCAAAAGTAATTTACATTTTTTGAACCCAAAGCATTCATTAAAATAACAACTGATGATCCTGCCATGAAGGTCCATATTGAGGCACTTCCTATTATAGAAGGCCAATGTTCTGTCCCAGTCTCCCAGATGTGTTTTTGCATTGTCAGTGTCAGGGATCTCGTGCAGCAGGTGCTCATTCTTGCAGAACTGTGAGTATAGAAGCCTAAGACGAGCAAGGACTGGAATGCACAAATAAAATGTACACAAAGGGTACACTCACGCATCCACAAATTCTAGCGCCCAGCAGTCAATTTAAACTGAGAGTCTTCCTGGTCTCAGTGCTGGATTGTCTTCAGCTCTGGTTCTAGAAAGTCTGCTAACCTTGTTCCTGACCCGGCTACATCTGACACCTCTCTTGGATCACCCCTGCTTGTTATTTCTTCTGCTCGCTTATGTTACGATCTCAGTTTGGATTTCTGGCTATGTCTGCGCTTCCTGATTCGGTATCCCACTGCCAGCATGTTACAGATTTCTGCCTGTTCCTTACCTTGAACCTGAGCCTGACCCTGCACCTATCTGTCGCTGAACAAGGCTTGTGACCAGACTCCATACCACCACTGGAAGGACTCTTGTGTCTCCAAACTACAGCTCACTACTACAGCTTCCTGGCACCTGCACCCTTCCACTGCCCTAGCAGTGGCTCAAGGGAGGGAAAGGAGGTGATCCCGAATGCAGCACATCCATGTAGTCCTATGAAGGTGAACAACCTCAGCCTGGACTCTAACCAGGCCAGGCTCCCAACACGTTTCGCTTTCCGCCCAGAGCTTGGTCATGACCAAGACCAAGCTCGGGGGGGGGGGGGGTTGAGCGATGGTGGCATTGCCTGGTTGCAGTCCAGGCTGAAGTTGCCACTCTGTTCATCTTCATAGGACTTTAGGCATCAGGAATTATCTCCTTCCCCTCCCATGAGCCCTTGTAGGAGCCAGGGTGGGCTCGATCTCTTGCCAACACTCTCAGTAGCAGATGCGGGGGAACTCACACACTCCACATTTACTGAGCCTGAGTGGCACACAAAGATACTATGGGTCACACTGCTCTAGAAGTCCCTGTCTCCACTACCAGGGGTGCCTGGACGGGGATTCCGCAAGAGGCCAACCTCATCATCTCGGGCTCCACAGTCAAGTATGCGACAGTCACCCAATCACACAGGTTACTAAATGGAGACTACAAGAGGCGCTTACAACACCATAGGGAAACCCACCCTGAGAAATGGGGTCCTGCATTATTCTCAGAGAGAAAAGAACTGATGCAAAAAAAGAACAAATCATAGTTTCGTCCCAGCAACACTTCCACCCTCTTTGCGCCTCTGATACCATTTTGTTTTATCTTTTTATGTGAATGTACATTATAATACTGATGATAATGGGGTTGATTTACTAAAACAGGAGAGTGCAAAGTATGGTGCAGTTGTGCATGGCAGCCAATCAACTTCTAACTTCAGCTTGTTCAACTAAGCTTTGACAAAAAAACTCGGAAGCTGATTGGTTTCTTTGCAGAGCTTCACCAGATTTTGCACTGTCTAGTTTTGGTAAATCAGCCCCAATGTGTAATGAATACAAACCTAGAACCTTGACCTGTCTAGTTTTGGTAAATCAACCCCAATGTGTAATGAATACAAACCTACAACCGGACCTTGGCCCTTTCAGTTGTGAAACTGCGATTATCGCCAGTATCCAAGACGTTTGTTGCCTGGACTGGCTGGCATGTGGGGCATGTCCTGTCCAGACCACATTGGGCTTAAATTTTGACTTAAGACCAAAAAATAAAATAAAACCAAGTTTTTTCATACATCCTAAAGCCCAATTTCAAAATGGAAGAAAAAAAAATCTCTTGAAGTGGATGTCCCTCTCCCTCACACTGCAAGGGGTAAATATTTGTTACATTTATGGGGTAGATGAAAAGGCAGCATTGCTTACCTTTCCAACACTTCTGCAGGCTGCGGAGGATCCCTTACCATCATCATGTACAATGCAACCCTGCATTGTCTGTGGAAAAGGCAGGAATGTGACCATGACCGGGAACACCTAGAGAGCAGGCTTTGCAGGACCACCACTGGAGGGACCCTGCTGAAGTGAGGAATAATGTAGGCATTACACCTTATTCCTCTAGCCCTAGGCAAAATGAAAATGGAACCTTGGCAGTCAATGTCATTGGCTGAAAATGGGCATATATACATTTAAGAGCACCAGTGGCGGCTGGTGCTCAAAATTTTTGGGGGGGCGCAAACAAACTGAAAAATTCAGAAAAAAAAAACACTAATTGCAGCCTCACTGTGCCCATCAAACGCAGCCACTGTGCCATCAAACGCAGCCACTGTGCCATCAAACGCAGCCACTGTGCCATCAAACGCAGCCACTGTGCCATCAAATGCAGCCACTGTGCCATCAAACGCAGCCACTGTGCCATCAAACGCAGCCACTGTGCCATCAAACGCAGCCACTGTGCCATCAAACGCAGCCACTGTGCCATCAAATGCAGCCACTGTGCCATCAAACGCAGCCACTGTGCCATCAAATGCAGCCACTGTGCCATCAAACGCAGCCACTGTGCCATCAAACGCAGCCACTGTGCCATCAAATGCTGAAGAGCACTAACGTCACCAGAATCCCTCCCCTTTGTTTATGTGTGTTGCAGGGTGGGGGATGACTTGGCCCACATCAGATTGGACTAAAAAGTAATTTTGATGTTTGGATAGAGATGAGTTCGGAGGGCACCGAAGCTCATCTCTAGTAGTCAGTGTAGGTAGGAGATGAATTTGTCATTGCTCAAGGAGGACGTTCAAGCTCATAATTTCTAGCATTTAGTGTTGGTAGATGATCAATTTGATATTGCACAGTGAAGACATCCAAGATCATCTCTAGTAGTCAGGGTAAGTAGGAGATCAATTCGATATTGTTCAAAGAGGATGTCCAAGCTCATCTCTAGTGGTCAGTGTAGTTAGGATATCAAATTTAGCATTGTTCAAGGGGGACATTCAAGCTCATTTTTAGTGGTCAGTGTTGGTAGAGGATCAATTTGATTTTGCTCAGGGAGGATGCCCAAGCTAATCTATAATAGTCAGTGTAAGTAGGAGATCAATTTGCCATTGTTCAAGGAGGATTCACAAGCTTTTCTCTAGTGGTCAGTGTATGTAGAAGATCAATTCACTATTATTTAAGGAGGATGCCAATGCTCTTCTCTAGTTGTCAACATTGGTAGGAGATCAATTCACCATTGCTCATTGCTCACCATTGCTCATGGAGGACATTCAAGCTAATTTCTAGTAGTCAGTGTAAGAAGGAGATCAATTTGCCATTGCTCGGGGAGGACACCCAAGCTCACCTCTAGTAGTCAGGGTAAGCAGGAGATCAATTCATCATTGCTCAAGGAGGATGCCCAGGTTCATCTCTAGTGGTCAGTGTAGAACTAAGATCATTTTGGTATTATTTAAAGAGGATGCCCTACTCATTTCTAATGTTCATTGCTGAAGGAGGATACCCAAGCTCATTTCTAGCGGTCTGGGTAGGTGGGAGATCAATGCACCATTGCTCAAGAAACCCCTATCAACCTTAGGATGAACCTTAGGGTTCCATAGAACCATGGCTGAGAAAGACTGGTCTAGAGTATAAATGAATCTACACATCCAAATATAGAAACAACATCAAATATCTTCCCTCCAAACTGTTTTCTTCAATGTTTTCTTTTCATGTAAAACTTACTAAGTAAAACTGTAAAATACCCCTAGATCTACAGTGTGTTCACACGGTGCTCCATCAAGTGAGGATGTGACGAACAGCCCCGGGGCCAGAGAGGCAGGAAGCTAAGTACAGATGTTACATTAGCAGCTTCTTCATCATTAGGGAGCCGTTCCCATACTCATTTATTCCAGTCTTTCCCCATTCACATAAATTATGAAGGAGAGATTCCCAAGCGTCCACACGTAGCAGGAGATAAAAAAAAAAAAAAAGAAAGAAAAGGAAAATAATTTTAAGACATGGGCACTGCATGCTAGAATATTCTGATTTATGTTACATATGTTAGAGTCGAGGCAATGCATAGGGGACTTATTTACTGAGAATTCTCATATGAAGGATAATGAGGGTAATGCAAATATGTGCCTAACAGAAAAACTATATACGTTTAAATTCCACAGCTAATATGTTGTTTTACAATGCAGCTCGGGAAGTTAAAGGAGGCCCCTGGAAACACGTGGAAGAAAACCTGAGGATGTTATGATCCTAGAATCCTGTGCTAGAGATAAAAAAAAAAACTAAGAGTATAAATGTTTTTTTTTTTTTTTTTTTATATTTGTAGGTTAAAATCAATCTTTGGTTATTCTTTCCTCTAATGAACTCCTCTTCATCCTCCAAACTTTTTTAATTTCTCTAGTGACCTCCGCTCCATCCTTCCAACCCCCCTTCTCATCCTTCCTCTAACCACTTCCTCTCCATCCTTCCAACCCCCCTTCTCTTCCTTCCTCTAACCACCTCTTATCCATCCCTCCTAACCCCTTCCCTTCTTTCACTAATGACCTCTTCTCCATCCCTCCAACCGCCCTTCCCTTCTATCTCTAATGACCTCTGCTACTTCCTACCAACCCCCCTTTTCATCCTTCCTCTGACCTTTTTATTTTCATCCCTCCAACCTCCCTTCTCTTCCTTTCTCTAACCACTTCCTCTCCATCTCTATAACCCCCCCTTCTCTTCCTTGCTCTAACAAAACATTCTCCTCTCCCTCCTTACAAACCCCGCCCCCCATCCTCTAATCACTACCCCTCCATCCCTCCAACCCCACTTCTCTTCTTTCTTCTAACAAACCTCCATCTCTCCAACCCTCTCCTCTCCTCTCCTCTCCTCTCCTCTCCTCTCCTCTCCTCTCCTCTCCTCTCCTCTCCTCTCCTCTCCTCTCCTCTCCTCTCCTCTCCTCTCCTCTCCTCTCCTCTCCTCTCCTCTCCTCTCCTCTCCTCTCCTCTCCTCTCCTCTCCTCTCCTCTCCTCTCCTCTCCTCTTCTCTTCTCTTCTCTTCTCTTCTCTTCTCTTCTCTTCTCTTCTCTTCTCCTCTCCTCTCCTCTCCTCTCTTCTCCTCTCTTGCCTTTATCCTCTCTCCTCTTGCCTCTATCCTCTATCTTCTCTCCTCTCCCCTCTCCTCTCCTCTCCTCTCTCCTTTCTCTTCTCATCTCCTCTCCTCTAACAACCTCCTCTCCCTCCTTCCAACCCCCCTTCTCTTTCTTCCTCTAACAACTTCTTCTCCATCTCTCCAACCGCCCTTCTTTTCCTTCCTCTTACCACGTCCTTTCCATCTCTCCAACCCCACTTCTCTTACCTCTAACAACCTCCTCTCCATCTGTACAACCTTCCTTCTCTTCCTTCCTCTAACAATCTCTTCTCCATCCCTCTAAACCCCCTTTACTTCCCTCCTTTAACTACCTCCTCTCCCCTCTTTCACTCCTACCCATTCTCCGGTGTTTTCATTTAACTTTAGAACCCCATATTACTCCCCTAAATCTGCCATCATGTGTTTCTCATTGGCAACTCTTCCAGAAGTGATGGTGGGTTTAGCCCTAAAGTTTTTTACCCACACCAATCAGTCTTCTCATTGCGGCATCATCATACCCCTGCATTCATCAGGACCTGAGAAGACCCCACCACTGGACAGCCAATAGAATGTTTCCATGTTACCAAAGCAGAGATGTGGGCAGCTGCAAAGCTCTCTAAAGGCTCATTTATATTGTTGGCCATCATTGCCACCCCTCTGATCCACAGTGGATGGATATTCATGGACAGTGGATAAGTTGCCCCCTATCGTCTGTTTTAACCCTTAAAAGCCTGCAGCACTGTGCCCCATGCACTTCAATTTGGCAGTGGTACCACCCACCAAACCCAACCTGTGCTATCATTTTTTTCTGTGCTGCACAGTGGCCATGTCTGAGTGTAATATCACGGGTGGTGGCCTTGATAACGTTGCCAATGCAAATGAGGACTAACTCTGCAGTAAGGAAAAGATAAGACTCAGGATCAAGCACACCATGTGACCATAATAGAAAGGGGCTTTTATAATTGTCATAAAAAAAATAAAAAAAAACCTAACAAGGTGTTTAGTTAATCATGAACACTTCTTACATGGGAGAGAGGAGAGAGATGGAGAAAAGAGGAAGAGAGATGGAGAAAATGTAACGTTAGGTATAGTTTTTTGTGTCAACAGGAGTCCCTCTTTAATTTTAAAATTGCTAATGTTAAGTCTGTTTACACTGAATATTAGGAGGAAGAATTTCTGGGAGCTCACTTACAGCAATCCCTCCTGCTGATATCAAACATTTTAGCTCCACTTAGATTAAATTAATGCTTGATCAGAACAGATTTGTTGTTTCCCAGCTTTCTCTAACCCACTGGGAATATATAATACATACACATAAGTATGACAACAACGGTAGAGAAACCAGGGCTAGGATACAAGTTGTTTTTTGGTTAAATCCATGAAAATACAATGGAAATGGAGAGCAATGGTTATTTATCTTCTAAAAGGTGGATAGATAAACATAGAAAGAGATAGATAGATAGATAGATAGATAGATAGATAGATAGATAGATAGATAGATAGATAGATAGATAGATAGATAGTTCTGAGATAGACTGTAAGCTAACGTTAGCTGAAATCTAGACAGAGAGGAAATAAATGAGAATAATGGACAAAGAGGGGTTAGTATTAGTTAGGGTTAGTGTTTGGGTCAAGGTCAGGGTCAAAAGTCAGGGTCAGAGTTTGCTTTTTTTGACAGAATTTTTCTTTTTTTAATTAGTATCAGTATCAGTGTGTTTTAGGTAGGATAAAAAAAGCATAGCAAAAGCATTATTGTTTATGGGCTGTACTATGGGTACAAACAACACCTAACATACACATATGCAGTATCTCTGCGATTGTCAGAAGCAGGAGAATTTGATTTGTGTTGTTCTTTGGTGGAAGGTTATGGTAGTACCAAGAAATAGACATGTGCAATTTGTTTCGTTCCGAGTTCGTTTTTCTATGAATAACGTCAAATTCGTAAATTCGGAAATATCCAAATTAACGAAAAACAAATTTTTCCGAATATTCGTCATTTAAATATTCGAAAATTCGTAAATCCGAAAATCCAAAAATCTGGAAATTTAGAAAATGTGAAAATCCGAAAATTCGGAAATTCTGAACTTCGAAAATTCAAAAATCCGAAAGCTCGAAAATTCGAAAACAAACCAAAATTCAAAAGAACGAAAATCCGAAAATAAGAACGAAAATCCGAAAATAAGAACGAAAATCCAAAAATTCGAAAATCTGAAATAGTAACTAACTAATAATAACTTAACTATTACTAACTATTACATTGTAGGTATTGGAATTTCCTTTCAAATTTGGCTGTTAGTGAACGTAACAAATACGAATTTACCCGAAGTTACGAATTTTCCGGTGCCGTATCTAAATGAAAGGAACGTAACGAATTAATAATAATAATAAAAACAATCATAATAAAAACTTTTTAGTATTATTAATTATTAACTTGTTCCATTTGTTTAGATGCAACATTTGGTATTTTGGAAAATTCATAACTTCGGATAAATTCATATTCGTTACGTTCACTAACAGCCAAATTTGAAAGGAAATTCCAATACCTATAATTTAATAGTTAGTTATTATTAGCTAGTTAGTTATTATTTCGAATTTCTGGATTTTCAAATTTCTGAATTTATAGATTCGGATTTACGAATTTATGAATTTTCAAATTTATGAATTTACAAATTTAAGAATTTCATTCATAACGAATGACCCGAAAAACGAAAAAAAAAAAATGAATGAAATGAAAACGAAAACGAACAAATTTTTCTGCAGTGCTACATTTAAAAAAAAAAATGATTTTTTTACTATTTTGGGCCAGTTTTATAATAATAAATTACCGTATTTATCGGCATATAACACGCACAGGCGTATAACACGCACCCCAATCTTAGGAGGGAAGTTTAAGCAAAAAACTTACATTGTAGATAAAGAACTTTGAAGCTAAATTAGGGTCACAGCTCATCAATGCACCCTGCTCAGTGCCCATCTGCAGCCTATAAATTGACCAACAATGCAGCCTGTTCAGAGCCCATCTGCAGCCTCACCTTTCCCATCATTGCAGCCTCGCCAGTGTTGGATTATCCCTGCTGTCTCCGAGGGAAGAGCACCGATGAATTACACAGAGCCGCGATCTCCTGTGTACCCGGCTCTACGTCACTCACAGCCACGCCTCCTGGCCCTGCTCATATGATAGACAGAACAGTGGCCCAATGCGGGGCCAGGAGGCGTGGCTGTGAGTGACGGAGCACCGGGTACACAGGAGATTGCGGCTCTATCTAATTCAGCGGCCATCGCTCCTCCTCTTCCCTCAGAGACAGCAGGGATCGGTGTATAACACGCACCCACGATTTTCCACCTTCAGCGGACTTTTCCAGTCGCAAATCTGACGGACTTTAGATTTGGAACATGCTTCAAATCTTTACGTCGTAACTCCGTCTGACCCAGAAATCCGCTCGTCTGTTATCTAGTCTGACGGACAAAAACCGACGCTAGGGCAGCTATTGGCTACTGGCTATCAACTTCCTTATTTTAGTCCGGTGTACATCATCACGTACGAATCCGTCGGACTTTGGTGTGTGTAGGCAAGTCCGTTCGTTAGAAAGTCCTTCGGAAGTTCGTCAAAAGTCCGCTGGAAAGTCTGTCGGACCAGTCCGGTCGAAAAGTCCGACCGTGTGTACGCGGTCTTAGGTATGAAGGGGTTAAAAACGACCTTTGAAATGACATTGACATATTAATGTTTTATATGAGACTTTAATGATTGGATGTACAGATACAATACATATAATATAACCTAAAAACAAATGTATCCGTTTCGTTTCCTATTCCTCCAGCGCAGGGTTTGTTTCCCCCTCCCGATGTTTTAGAATGCAGAGTGTATTTCCTAAGTGACAGCTAATCGTATAGTTTGGAGCGGAGGGGGAAACAAAGGCTTCCTGTGTAATGTATAGATCTGTCCATCATTCCTGATGTCACAGGGGAGGGTAAAAGAGAAAAAAATAAATGAGATAATAAGATGAAACGTGATAAATGGGCCGAGGTCCACGGGGACGACCGTTCCATAGCCTGCAGTATTCTAAGGACATATTGTTATAAAGGACAGAAAGTTTAATATGCAGGAATATTGTATTGTGTCCTTTTATATTTTGTATCTGGTCGGATGCTACTGATTGATAGCGAAGGATGAACGGTGAACTATTATTGCAACATTATTATATTATCGTTCTTATGTTTTTACATTTGTTGCAAAAATTGTCTGGACAGATGTGGAACTATGAAGGTGGAAATATATATACTCACCGGCCACTTTATTAGGTACACCTGTTCAATCACTTTGTAACACAAATTGCTAATCAGCCAATCACATGGCAGCAACTCAATGCATTTAGGAATCTAGACGTGGTGAAGACGACTTGCTGAAGTTCCACCTGAGCATCAGAATGGCGAAGAAAGGGGATTTAAAAGACTTTGAACGTGGCATGGTTGTTGGTGCCAGACGGGCTGGTCTGAGGATTTCAAAAACTGCTGATCTACTGGGATTTTCACTCACAATCATCTCTCGGGTTTACAGAGAATGGTCCGAAAAAGAGAAAATATCCAGTGAGTGGCAGTTGTGTGGAAAAAAATGTCTTGTTGATGTCAGAGGTCAGAGGAGAATGGGCAGACTGGTTGGAGATGATAGAAAGGCAACAGTAACTCAAATAACCACTCGTTACATTCAAGGTATGCAGAATACCATCTCTGAACGCACAACACATCGAACCTTGAAGCAGATGGGCTACAGCAGCAGACCAGGTGCCACTCCTGTCAGCTAAGAACAGGAAATTGAAGCTACAATTCACACAGGCTCAAAATAGGACAATAGAAGATTGGAAAAACGTTGCCTGGTCTGATGAGTCTCGATTTCAGCTGCGACATTCAGATGGTGGGTTCAGAATTTGGCGTAAACAACATGAAAGCATGGATCCATCCTGCCTTGTATCACTGGTTCAGGCTGGTGGTGGTGGTGTAATGGTGTGGGTTTTTTTTTCTTGGCACTCTTTGGGCCCCTTAGTACCAATTGAGCATTGTTTAAACGCCTTGTCCTACCTGAGTATTGGTGCTGACCATGTCCATCACTTTATGACTACAGTGTCCCCATCTTCTGATAATGCTCCATGTAACAAAGCTCCAATCATCTCACCACTGGTTTCTTGAACATGACAATGAGGTCCCTGTACTCCAATGGCCTCCACACTCACCAGATCTCATCCAATAGAGCACCTTTGGAAAGTGGTGGAACAAGAGATTGGCATCATGGATGTGCAGCCGACAAATCTGCAGTAACTGTGTGATGCCATCATGTCACTATGGACCAAAATCTCTGAGGAATGTTTCCAACACCTTGTTGAATCTATGCCATGAAGAATGAAAGCAATTCTGAAGGCAAAAGGGGGTCCAACCCGGTACTAGTAAGGTGTACCTAATCAAGTGCCCGGTATGTGTGTATAAGTTTCAGTGAACACCCCCTAGACCAGGGGTAGGCAACTTTGGCCCTCAAGATGGTTTGAGACTACAAATCCCATCATGCCTCTGCTTCTGGGAGTCTTGCAATGCCTCATGGGACTTGTAGTTCCAAAACAGAGGTAGTGCCAAGGTGGCCTACCCCTAGACCCTAAGCCTTAACCCAACCCTAACCATGAACCTTGAAGAAGAATTCCAGGTATGGATATTTTTGCATAGTAACATTGGTCGAGATTGGTCACCACCTCGCCTCTATACCTTGTTCAGTCAAAGAACACTTTACATTCATTGAGAAAATGCTAATTATTCTTCAGTGATCTCCACTAGCCTATGGGTACCGGGCCGAGCGGCCAACCTCCTGTGTTCAGAATGCAGCAGGGCTTCTGCTTGGCACAGGAGCTGGAAGCTAGTGGAGATCACTGGAGTAGCGATGTATACAACAGTGATCTTCAGCTTCTATAGAGTTCCCACAGGTATGGTATATGCATAGTTAAACTGGACCAATGCAACTACAGTGCTGTGAAAAAGTATTTGCCCCCTTCCTGATTTTAATTTTTTTTTGCATATTTCTCAAACTTAAACGATTCAGATCATCAAACAGATTTTAATGTTACACATAGATAACCCGAGTAAATCTAAGATGCAGTGTTTTAATTATTATTTCATTTATTAAGGGAAAAAAGCTTCACCTGGGGCCCCATCAGAGCCGGACAAATAGCACTAGCAGTGGGGCAAGGGAGTCGGGCTGAGCGGGCACAGGCAGTCCAGCATGCAGCGGCATCTTTGGTTCCGCCTGCCAGCTTGGCTGTCACCACCTCTTCTAAACCTCCCTGAGTGACTGAGCGAGCCAAGGCAGGGGGGGGGGGTGACAAAGCTCAAGTACCGCGGATCCCCCTCCTGCTAGTTCTCTCTGCCGGCAGGCAAACAATAGGAGCGCCAACAGCGAGCGGGTCTGAGGAGAAGAAACTGTGCTGCCCCCCAAACCACCGCTGTCAGAAGAGGGCTCTATTTCCTGCCTATCCCCCCTCCTCCCTCCTTCTGTCAGCAGTGGGGAGAACGGCTGTGTCTCTGTCTGGAGAGAGAAGCTGCGGGCTTTTCTCCCCCCCCCCCCCCCTCGCTCTCCTCCTCATGCTGCTGTACTCGAGAGTGGAGCCCTATCCTTCCAATTGGCCATGTAAAAAAATTAAAAAGGAGCACAAAGGAGGATCATGGGACATGTAGTCCTGAGGACTGGCAAGCCCCAGCAATCCTAAGAGGGAAACTGCAGCCCCCAGCATGCCCAGCTGAAGGGGAGGGAGAGAGAGCCAGGCTATGGGTGGCAAATGACACGCTGAATCTGGTGACAAGGGACCGGTGGCAAGTGACACGCTTAATCTGGTGACAAGGGATCGGTGGCAAGTGACACGCTTAATCTGGTGACAAGGGATCGGTGGCAAGTGACACGCTGAATCTGGTGACAAGGGATCGGTGGCAAGTGACACGCTGAATCTGGTGACAAGGGACCGGTGGTTAGTGACACACTGAATCTGATGGCGGGGATGGGTGGCAAGTGACACGCTGAATCTGGTGACAAGGGACCGGTGGCAAGTGACACGCTTAATCTGGTGACAAGGGATCGGTGGCAAGTGACACGCTGAATCTGGTGACAAGGGACCGGTGGTTAGTGACACGCTGAATCTGGTGGCAGGGGATGGGTGGCGAGTGACAAGCTGAATCTGGTGACAAAGGATCGGTGGTGACACTCTGAATCTGGTGACAAGGGACCGGTGGTAAGTCACACGCTGAATCTGGTGGAAGGGGATCGGTGGCAAGTGACACGCTTAATCTGGTGACAAGGGACCAGTGGTAAGTGATACACTGAATCTGGTGAAAGGGAATGGGTGGCAAGTGACATGCTGAATCTGGTGACAAGGGACTGGTGGTAAGGGACACGCTGAATCTGAAGACAAGGGACCGGTGGTAAGTGACACGCTCAATCTGGTGACAAGGGACTGGTGGCAAATAAAATGCTGAATCTGGTGACAAGGGGACGGTGGCAGGTGACACGCTTAATCTGATGGCAGGGGATGGGTGCCAAGTAACACACTTAATCTGGTAGCAGGGGATGATCACCTCTGCGTTTTTTTTTTGCGCTATGAACAAAAAAAGGCTGACAATTTTATAAATAAAATATATATATTTTTAACTTTCTGCTATAAAACATATCCAATAAAAAAAATGTAAAACCTCTAATTTCTTCATCCATTTAGGCCAATATGTATTCTGCTACGATTTTTGGGTAAAAAAAAATCACAATTATGCCCCGTATATACGGTCGCATTTTCCGACAGAAAATGTTCTATAGGAGCTTGTTGTCAGAAATTCCGACCGTGTGTAGGCTCCATCGGACATTTTCCATCTGAATTTCCGTCACAGAAAATTTGAGAGCTGGTTCTCAAATTTTCCGACAACAAAATCCATTGTCATAAATTCGGATCATGTGTACACAATTCTGACGCACAAAGTTCCACGCATGCTCGGAATCAAGCAGAAGAGCCGCACTTGCTATTGAACTTCATTTTTCTCGGCTTGTCGTACATGTTGTACGTCACCGCGTTCTTGACGTTTGCAATTTCCACCCAACTTTGTGTGATCATGTGTATGCAAGACAAGTTTGAGCCAACATCCGTCGGAAAAAAAAACATGGATTTTGTTGTTGGAATGTCCGATCGTGTGTACAGGGCATAAGTGTATATCGCAAGCTTTTACGCGCGCGCGAGCTCGGCGGGACGGGGCGCTTTAAACTTTTTTTATTTCTACTTATTTATTTTACCTTTTTTTTTTACACTGTTCTTTAAAAAATAATAATAATAATTGGGGTCGCTTTTATTCCTATTGCAAGGAATGTGAACATCCCTTGTAATAGAAAAAAAGCATGACAGGACCTCTTTAACGTGAGATCTGGAGGTCAAAAAGATCTCAGATCTCATATTTACACTAAAATGCAATAAACAAATAAATAAATAAATAAATAAATCAATAAATGTCTTTAAAAAAAAAAATTCCCTTTAAGACCATTGGGCGGAAGTGACGTCGCTTCCGTCATCCAATGTTATCGAGCCGAGTGGGCCATCTTTCCCTCACTCTGCACCATGCTACTGAGAGGAAAGCATCAGATTATCTCCGCCACTAACGACAGGTCTGGTAAACGGCGGAGACGACCGGAGCGCCACCCTAAAAGTGATCTCGTAGCGAATCCGCCACAGAGACCACTTTTATCCTAAAGGGGGTCACTCGCCGTTGCAGCAAATCACGGGGTTACGGCAGCTATCTGCTGCCATGACCCCGGTATTCTACGTCAAAGTACCTACGTACAGCTACAGCGGTTTGCGGTAAGTGGTTAATGTTTTCCTTCTTCACGGATTCACATTAGCAACAAATGTGAGTTGAACAAGTAAATCTTTGCAGTTATATTCATATGAGAAGTGTGACCTTATTTTTTTTTTCAAGTCATTGAACAACTTCACTGAAACTTTTCCTCTTTGATCGCGCCAATCTTTCCACGCAACCCTCCCTTTTTTTTTTAAAGTAAAACCTTTGCCAATCTAAAAAGAGAATTTGAAAAACAGATCACACGCCGCTAAGGTATGATTGTAAAACCCATACATTTGATTTGAAATTAGCAATCAGCCAATTTCTCCCCGTTTTGTAATTGGTTTGATTGTTTTATTTCTTTTTCAAAGCAAAATCGGATATATCACATACAAGTGTTCACCGAGCGCGTTCATTCATTTTAATTAACGCGGTTGGCAGCTCTCCTTTTATGTGCGTAGATTGCCCGAGTCAGACTGGTACAATGAAAGCAAATCAATCCTAAAAAAGTTAAATTAAGAGCGAAAATACAGAATGTACTTACTGGAGTAATTAGCGAGATTGCTTTCAAGTCACGGCAATGCGAGATACACAGTTATTTATTATTTTGTGTTTTGTTTTGTAGGAATTATTTCAACAAAACTTGCTAATTGTTCTTGTTTGTTTTTAATGTGTGTGTACCATTATTATGTTTACACTGGCGGATGAGCGCAGGCATTAACTATCTCTTCACTTATTATTAGCAGAGTTTAGCAGTAAAAACAATAATAATACCAATAATAATAATAACAATAATAATAATATTCATTGTTATTATTATTATTATTATTATTATTATTATTATTATTACTACTTCAGTTATTAATATTGTTATTGTTATTATTATTATTACTGCTGTTATTGCAACAATAATATTAATAATTTTAACAGTGATAATAATAATTCTTGTTGTTGTAATTATTATTACTATTGTAGTTATTATTAATAATAATAATAATATGTATTAGTAATAATAATAATAATAGTAATAATAATAATAATAATAATATGTATGCTTTTTAATAATTGATTTATTTATAATAATATGTAATATTATTAATATTAATATTATTATTAGTAGTAGTATTATTACTAATATGGTAATTATTATTATTATTATTATTATTATTATTATTATTATTATTATTATTACTACTACTACTTCAGTTATTAATATTGTTGTTGTTATTGTTATTATTACTACTGTTATTGCAATAATAATAGTAATTTTAACAACAACAGTGTTATTAGTATTATTATTACTACTATGGTAGTTATTATTATTATAACAGCAATAATACTATTATTATTATTAATAATAATAATAATAATAATAATAATAATAATAATAATAATAGTAATATTACTATTATTATTATTACTATTATTATTATTATTATTATTTCTATTTTTATTACTACTACTACTACTGCAGTTATTATTGTTGTTGTTGTTATTGTTAATATTACTGCTGTTATTGTAATAATATTAAAAAATAATAATAATAATAATAATAATACGTTTAGCAACTACAGTGGTAATAATAATTATTGTTGTTGTAATTATTACTACTGTAGTTAATATTGTTAATAATAATAGTAATGCTACTACTACTACTACTACTACTAATAATAATAATATGGTAGCTATTACTGTTATTATGATTATGATTACTATTACTGTTGTTATGATTACAGCAATAATATTATTCATAATAATAATAAATAACAATAATAATAATAATCATACTACTAATAATAATAATAATAATTTTAACAACAACAGAGGTATATTATTACTATTGTTGTAGTTATTACTACTGTAGTTATTATTGTTAATAATAGTAATAATAATAATAATATGTTTTATCATCATTACTAATATGGTAATTATTATCGTTATTATTATTATTATTATTATTACTATTACTGGTATTATTATAACAGCAATAATATTATTCATAATAATAATAAATAAGAACACCAATAATAATAATAATAATAATAAGGCCCCTTTCACACATGCGGACCGTTTATTCCATCAGTTCAGTCACGTCAAAACGGATGAAGTATTCATCAGTTTTTCATTCGTTTTTTTTTTAACATCCAATCCCAATGCAAAAATGATTGTAAAACTGACCATTTGTCAGTTTACATCCATTTTTCGTCCGATCTGTTATTTTAATGGAAGAAAAATAGAGCTTTGATCAGTTTAAAAAAACGGATGCAAACGGATGATCATCCATTTACATTTACATCAGCTTCTGTGTTTACAAGAGATAGTGGTGAGCAGGCACCAAAGGGTCTGAGCCAGAGGTGTTGGAACTGAGTTCCACCAAGTTCCCCCTGAAAAAAATCCCTGGATATGATCCAGTGGTGTATGGGCTAATTTTCCAGACTCCAATATGGATGATAGAGTTCCGCTGCCTATGACTCAGAACGAGGCGTGGTTCTCCCGATACTTTAAATTTGCGATGTGTGATGTGTCAGTACGTTGCCCGTGCCCCTCGACGACGTCAGATTGCGACGAAACGTACGTCGGGAGAAGTGACATGCTGACGTCATCGCGTAGCAGTCCTGAGAGGACGGTGTTCAGCTTTTTTATACAAATGCTCCATTTTAAGCTTTCTATGTAAGTGCAATTCTTTATTAAATTATTAGTGCTTTACCTGATTTACACTATGGAGAGCCCTATTTTATTTCTGGGTATGCGGATCTGATGTATGCTTATGAACTTTGGAGAGATCGAGGTTACCGGGTTCTGGCTTATATCCTGTTTGCAGCATTCAAGCACTCTCCTGTGAGAATTTACATCTACTATACACAGTGCCTTGTGTGTAAGGGGCTGAAGGGCGATCAGTATTTTTCATATTTCAGACTGGCATTTGGAAAAAAAAAATGGCCATCTGCATTACTGTAGGTGTTATAATGAGGAACAAATGTGAAGTGAACAAATAAGGGGATAACAATAAGACCCCTTGCACACAGGGCTGTCTAGGAGAAATTTAACCCTGAACAACAAGTGCAGCATCCAGCCCCACTGCAGGCAGCCTGTCAAAGTCTATAGCAGATTGGATGGGGCTGAACCCTGTACCAAGTGGAACCAGCATTTAGGGCCCCCTACGTTCAAGGTTCAGAACGCAGGTTGTCCCTGAACGCACAGGATCCTAAACGCTGGTACCATTTGGTACATCGTAATGTCCCGTCCCTGTAGGGTTGCCACCCGTCCAGGATTTACCCGGACAGCCCGGGCTCTGAATCATGTGTCTGAGTTTCAGACCACCTGAAGTGCATAGGTATGCACATGGGCCCCACCCCCATACACTGACAGGAGAAGAGAGAGGCCTTGATCTGCTCCTCCTCCTGTCCCACCCCTCTGTCTGCTCACCCACACTCCAATCCCCAGCATTCTGAGGATGTGTGGGCTGGAAGTTGGAAGTTCAGCAACCGGCAATATGCGTTGTGGATGAAAGGTGTCAATGTCTGAGCCTCCATCGTCGGGTGAGTGAGCTCACCATCCTCTGTCTGTGACTGAAATCTCCCCCCTCCCTCCCTTCTCTCTCCTGCCTCCAAGCGATTGAGTACACTAAGGTAAGGGGGGCTCAGATATAAGGGGTGCCCTGTGGACTCTGATGTAAGGGGGGCTTAGATATAAGGGGTGCCCTCTGGACTCTGATGTAAGGGGGGCTCAGATATTAGGGGTGCCCTGTGGACTCTGATGTAAGGGGGCTCAGATATCAGGGGTGCCCTGTGGACTCTGATGTAAGGGGGGGGCTTAGATATAAGGGGTGTCCTGTGGACTCTGATGTAAGGGGGGCTCAGATGTAAGGGGTGCCCTGTGGTCTCTGATGTCAGGGGGGGAGTCAGATATAAGGGGTGCCCTGTGGACTCTGATGGAAGGGGGCTTAGATATAAGGGGCGCCCTGTGGACTCTGATGTAAGGGGGGGCTTAGATATAAGGGGTGCCCTGTGGACTCTGATGTAAGGGGGGCTCAGATGTAAGGGGTGCCCTGTGGACTCTGATGTAAGGGGGGATCAGATATAAGGGTTGCCCTTTGGACTCTGATGTAAGGGGTGCTCAGATATAAGGGGTGCCCTGTGGACTCTGATGTAAGGGGTGCTCAGATATAAGGGGTGCCCTTTGGACTCTAATGTAAGGGGTGCTCAGATATAAGGGGTGCCCTGCGGTCTTTGATGTAAGGGTGCTCAGATATAAGGGGTGCCCTGTGGACTCTGATGTAAGGGGTGCTCAGATATAAGGGGTGCCCTGTGGACTCTGATGTAAGGGGGACTCAGATATAAGGGGTGCCCTGCGGTCTTTGATGTACGGGGGCTCAGATATAAGGGGTGCCCTGTGGACTCTGATGTAAGGGGTGCTCAGATATAAGGGGTGCCCTGCGGACTCTGATGTAAGGGGTGCTCAGATATAAGGGGTGCCCTGTGGACTCTGATGTAAGGGGTGCTCAGATATAAGGGGTGCCCTGCGGACTCTGATGTAAGGGGTGCTCAGATATAAGGGGTGCCCTGTGAACTCTGATGTAAGGGGTGCTCAGATATAAGGGGTGCCCTGCGGTCTTTGATGTAAGGGGGCTCAGATATAAGGGGTGCCCTGTGGACTCTGATGTAAGGGGTGCTCAGATATAAGGGGTGCCCTGTGGACTCTGATGTAAGGGGGGCTCAGATATAAGGGGTGCCTTGTGGACTCTGATGTAAGGGTACCTCAGATATAAGGGGTGCCCTGTGGACTCTGATGTAAGGTTACCTCAGATATAAGGGGTGCCCTGTGGACTCTGATTTAAGGGTAGCTCAGATATAAGGGGTGCCCTGTGGACTCTGATGGAAGGGATTTGGGATCCCTAATTTAAGGGGGAACTCTGATGTAAGTGGGAAGTTTGGTGAGCAGAAACCCCCTTACATCAGAGTTCCCCTTTACACCAGCGTCCACAGTGTTCCCCCTTAAAAATAAAATGTTGCCATGTGCGGCCAAAGTGTTCCGGTTCGATTTGAAGAAAAGGTGGCAACCCTACGTCCCTGCCATAGACTTTGCCAAGCCGTCTGCTGTGGGACTAGAAACTCTGCACGTGGCCCTCGTGGACACTCTAAAACGCCAGGAGGAACGCACAGCAGCTGGACATCCCCGCGTGCAAGGGGCCTAACGGTTCTGATAATTATAGGCCTGGCCCATTGAACTGGAAATCTTTTTTTTTTCTTCAGACATGCCTAATCCCGTCAGTCTTTGCAGTGTCTCGTACACTCCAGCTCTGCCTTTATAATCAATACAAACATTGACACAGTAATCCTGCTTTAAAGTACATTGTTGATAATTTTATCCACATGATCTACTGAAGCTGCAAGATAATCAGATATTGTTTCTTTGTAATTACATTAAGAAGATGAATTGCCACTTAATTCAGTTAATCTATTATTACAATGTATTTGCTCTCGTCGACTGATTTGCATTATTGTCTGTGCGCAGTGTGTGGGTTCTTCTCTCTCTTTTTTTTCTTTCTTGGAGAGTATAAAGTTTAACAATGTTATGCAAATTGTAAAGTGAAAGACCAAATCTGTTGCCACAATTAAACTGCAGCTGGAGAGGGCTACCATCCTGGAACACCAGACATCTACATTGTACTATATGGTCCATAGAAGGTGGAAACCTGACCATCACACCTACACTCACCGGCCACTTTCTAATGCCCTGTACACACGAGCGGACTTTTCGACCAGACTGGTCCGACGGACCGAATCTGGCGGACAATACGACCGCGTGTGGGCTTCATCGGACTTCCGACGGACCTTTTCGGACGAAAATCCGATGGACTTTAGATTTGAAACATGTTTCACATCTTTCCGCCGGAACTCCGCTGGACCCAGTCCCTATCGGACCAGATACGACGCAGGGGCAGCTACAGCACCTGCCCGCGAGAATGATTCCAGCGCGATCCTATCGCGCTGGTTCTCGGAGACAGGGTACTATACATCTCACGCTCGCTGCAATAGGAAAAACACGTTTTCCTATTGCAATGAGCGCGCGAGTGAGGCGACAATGTCCCTTAGGTCTGGTATGGATTTTAACGGGAACCCCCTACGCCGAAAAAACGGACACCGGGAGAAGAGGCCGGAGAGAGCGGAGAAGTCGGAAGAGACCCCCGAAGTCGGAAGAAGACCCCGGAGCTGCCTAATAAATTACTTTAAAAACCTGTGTAGTGTGTTTTTTTATTGACACTTTTTTTCCACAGGTGAATGGGTAGGGGTTCGATTCACATAAGGCGGGAGGATGGGAGCCCCCTTATTAAAGGGGGCTCCCAGATTCCGATAAGTCCCCCGCCCGCAGACCCTGACAACCAACGGCCAGGGTTGTCGGGAAGAGGCCCTTGTACTCATCAACATGGGGACAAGGTGCTTTGGGGTGGGGGGGCTCGCTCGTCCCCACCCCCTTTCCTGACCAGCCGGGCTGCGTGCTCAGATAGGGGTCTGGTATGGATTTTGGGGGAACCCCCACGCCATTAAAATCCATACCAGACCTGAGGGCCTGGTATGCTCTGCGATGGGGCTCGCAAGGTGTTAACCAAGGTGTTAAAAGTGGCGAGACTTCCTTTTCTAGTACCGTCGTACCTCATCTCGTTCAAAATGAACGGACTTTAGTCCGTGTATGGGCAAGTCCGTTCATTCGGAAGTCCGCCGTAACTCCGTCAAAAGTCCGTCTGGAAGACCGTCGGACCTAGTCTGCTGGAAAGTCCGGTCGCGTGTACGCAGCATTAGGTACACCTTGCAAGTACCGGGTTGGATCCCCTTTTTGCCTTCAGAACTGCCTTCATTCTTCTTCATGGCGTAGATTCAACAAGGTGTAGGAAACGTTCCTCAGAGATTTTGATCCATATTAACCTGGTAGCCTCAGCTGCTGCAGATTTGTCGGCTGCACATCCATCATGCGAATCTCCCCACCACATCCCACAGGTGCTCTATTGGATGAGATCTGGTGAGTGTGGAGGCCATTGGAGTACAGTGACCTCATTGTCATGTTCAGGAAACCAGTGGTGAGATGATTTGAGCTTTGTGACATGGTGGGTGCATTATCTTGCTGGAAGGAGCCATAAGAAGATGGGTACACTGTAGTCATAAAGAGATGGACATGGTCAGCAACAATATGGTAGGCGTTTAAACGATGCTCAATTGGTACTAAGGGGCCCAGAGTGTGCCAAGAAAAATCCCCCACATCATTACACCACCAGCCTGAACCGGTGATACAAGGCAGGATGGATCCATGCTTTCATGTTGTTTATGTCAAATTATGACCCCACCATCTGAATGTCACAGCTGAAATCGAGACTCATCAGACCAGGCAACATTTTTCCAATCCTCTATTGTCCAATTTTGGTGAGCCTGCGCGAATTGTAGCCTCAGCTTCCTGTTCTTCCAATCTTCCAGGTTTGGTAACCATTGATTATCACTCTCCCAGTCTGGTAATCATTGATTATCCATGTATCAATCTGGTAATCATTCATTGTTGATCTCTTAAAGCTGGTACCAAGGACTATATATATTCTGAGTCCGGATATTATAGACTATCAATCTACCGAGTTCAGTAATCATTTAATATTGATCTCCTGAGTCTGGTATCATTGACTATTGATCTCCCGGGTCCAGTAATCACCAATTATTAAACTTTTGGCTCCAGATTTCCTGTTTCTCTCACTTTGCTTAATTCTTACGGAGGATAAATTCACCTTCCTTATTGATTGTATTGCATGTAGGTGGGAAGTAGGGAATTTTCTCTAGCGCGGGGGTCTCCAAATGTTCTAAACAAAGGGCCAGTTTACTGTACTTCAGACTTTAGGGGAGCCGGACTGTGGCCAATGGGAGTAAAAAATGCCCCGTCATCAGTTATAGTGGGAATAATCGTGCCCCATTGTTGGTGTCGGTGGAAAGAATAGCGCCCCATTGTTGGTGTCGGCGGAAAGAATAGCGCCCCATTGTTGGTGTCGGCGGAAAGAATAGCGCCCATTGTTGGTGTCGGCGGAAAGAATAGCGCCCCATTGTTGGTGTCGGCGGAAAGAATAGCGCCCTATTCTTGGTGTCAGAGGAAAGAATAGTGCCCCATAGTTGGTATCAGTGGAAAGAATTCAGCCCGTTGTTGGTATCAGTGGAAAGAATAGTGCCCCGTTGTTGGTATCAGTGGAAAGAATAGAGCCCCATTGTTGGCTTCAGTGGAAAGAATAGTGCCCCATTGTTGGTGTCAGTGGAAAGAATAGCGCCTCAGTGTTGGTGTCAGTGGAAAGAATAGCGCCCTCTTGTTGGTGTCAGTGGAAATAATAGCGCCCCATTCTTGACATCAGTGCAAAGAATAGTGCCCCATTGTTGGCTTCAGTGGAAAGAATAGTGCCCCATTGTTGGTGTCAGTGGAAAGAATAGAGCCCCATTGTTGGTGTCAGTGGGAATAATACCATTCCATCAAATAGCGCCCCACCACTGGTGTCAGTGGGAGGAATGATGCTTCATCATTGGTGTCGGTTGTAGATGGAATAATGCCCTAAGTGCCGGATAGAAGCAAGAAAAGGGCCACGTCTGGCCCCGGGGCCACCATATGGAGACCATTGCTCTAGTGGTAACTTGCTTATTCCCATTGTGGAGTTTATCATCTTCAGTGAGGACATGTAAGTCGGCCACCTCTGACCCCGATGTAATGTAACAGCACAGGTTCAGCACTAGAAAGCTCCACAACATACCGCATATATTTATTCATTTTTATGCTGCTTCTCTCTTGAAAGATCTGATTGAAATTAATAATTGAACAGAAAAAAGGAAATAAATAAATGATCAATGTGGATGTAGTGTTACATGTGATTTTTCCTTTAAATCAAGTTTTAATTAGTGTGAGATGTAGAATGAAAATTACAGTCACTGCTCAGCTTAATGAATCTTATTTAATCCTGGGTAGGGATGAGCCGAACACCCCCCGGTTCGGTTCGCACCAGAACCCGCGAACGGACCGCAAGTTCGCACGAACGTTAGAACCCCATTGACGTCTATGGGACTCGAACGTTCGAAATCAAAAGTGCTCATTTTAAAGGCTAATTTGCATGGTATTGTCCTAAAAAGGGTGTGGGGACCCGGGTCCTACCCCAGGGGACATGTATCAATGCAAAAAAAACTTTTAAAAACGGCCGTTTTTTCGGGAGCAGTGATTTTAATGATGCTTAAAGTAAAAAAAAAAAAGTGAAATATTCCTTTAAATATCGTACCTGGGGGTGTCTATAGTATGCCTGTAAAGTGACGCGTGTTTCCCATGTTTAGAACAGTCCCTGCACCAAATGTCATTTTTAAAGGAAAAAATCTCATTTAAAACTGCTTGCGGGTTTAATGTCATGTCGGGTCCTGGCAATATGGATGAAAATCAGTGAGACAAACGGCATGGGTACCCCCCAGTCCATTACCAGGCCCTTTGGGTCTTGTATGGATATTAAGGGGAACCCCGCACCCAAATTAAAATAAGGAAAGGTCCCTATATACTCTGAACAGCAGTATACAGGCGGTGCAAACAAGACAGGGACTGTAGGTTTGTTGTTAAGTAGAATCTGTTTGTAATTTTGAACATTTTTAACGTGTTTAGCTCCAGCCAAAAAATCTTTTCTAAGCTTTTTGGAAAACATAGGGAAGGGTTATCACCCCTGTGACATTTGTTTTGCGTCTTTCCTCCTCTTCAGAAGATTTCACCTCACTTTTTTGTCCCAATGAAAAATGTTTTTTGAAAATTTGGGTTTTTTTGTGGAACAAGGATTGGAAAGCATCAGTGGAAAGGAGAAATTGTTTTCCCATATTAACTCTTACATGAGAGAATTTCCCTTCCTAGGGGTAGATTTCATCTCACTTCCTGTTGTCTCCTTCCGTTTGCAAGTAGGAGTCGTTTGTAAGTTAGATGTTTGAAAGTAGGGTCCTGCCCTATATACTCAGCAGAAATTTGGGCCTTAGGTGTTGCTGTGGCCAAAACACTGTAAGCCCTCACAGGGCCCTGCTGTGAAATATTAGATCAAGAATTGTAATTACATGCCCCTGTTGAACAGGAGCTGAAAAATTAGGCCTTAGGCACTGGTGCTGGTGCCACAACACTGCAACCCCTCACAGACACTCTAGTTGGAACGCAGGAACGAGCCCTGCTGCAAAGTATTGCATCAAAAATTGTAATTACACGCCCCTGTTAGACAGGGGCAGAAAAATTGGGCCTTAGGCACTGGTGCTGGTGCCACAACACTGCAACCCCTCACAGACACTCTAGTTGGAACGCAGGAACGAACCCTGCTGCAAAGTATTGCATCAAAAATTGTAATTACACGCCCCTGTTAGACAGGGGCAGAAAAATTGGGCCTTAGGCACTGGTGCTGGTGCCACAACACTGCAACCCCTCACAGACACTCTAGTTGGAACGCAGGAACGAGCCCTGCTGCAAAGTATTGCATCAAAAATTGTAATTACACGCCCCTGTTAGACAGGGGCAGAAAAATTGGGCCTTAGGCACTGGTGCTGGTGCCACAACACTGCAACCCCTCACAGACACTCTAGTTGGAATGCAGGAACGAGCCCTGCTGCAAAGTATTACATCAAAAATTGTAATTACACGCCCCTGTTATACAGGGGCTGAAAAATTGTGCCTTAGGCACTGGTGGTGGCGCCCAGAACCAAAAATGTTCTTACAAGCTATCAGCGTGATGATTGAGGAGGAAGAGGATAATTACTCAGGGATAGTCACTCAGCATCAGCATAGGCAGTCTTTGAAGGGATCTGAAAAAAATTATTCAGTTACATCAGCATCAGGTGCTTGGTAGCTGGTGGTGATCCAAGACTGATTCATTTTTATGAAGGTCAGCCGATCGACCGAGTCAGTGGACAGACGCACCCTGTGATCGGTTACCACGCCTCCAGCAGCACTGAATGTGCGTTCCGAAAGAACGCTGGATGCAGGACAGGCCAGTAGCTCAATTGCATACTGTGCAAGCTCTGGCCAGTGATCCATCCTCAAGACCCAGTAACCCAGAGGATTTTCGGTGGGAAAGGTGTCCAAGTCTGATCTTGCCCCTAGGTATTCCTGCACCATGTAAAACAGACGCTGGCGATGGTTGCTGGAACCGATCATACCTTGGGGCTGCGGACCAAAAAATTGTCTGAACGCATCGGTCAGACGGCCACCTTCTCCACCGCTCCTTCTTTGACTGACCGAAGCCTCAGCAACACGTTGTCCAGAAACAGGAGTTTGTAACCTCCCAGTCTCTGGGAACGCGTTGCACAGACCTTTCTGCAAGGCCTCCCGAAGATGTTTCATCCTCTGCTCCCTCTGCGATGGCAAGATAAGGTCCGCAACCTTACCCTTGTAACGTGGATCAAGGAGGGTTGCCAGCCAGTATTGGTCCTTCTCCTTGATACCACGAATATGAGGATCCTTACGCAGGCTTTGCAGGATCAGGGAGGCCATGCAGCGTAGGTTTGCTGAGGCATTCGGTCCGGAGTCCTCTGGGTCACTAAGGACAACAACGTCCGCAGCCACCTCCTCCCAGCCACGTACAAGTCCATGTGTTCCTTGGGACTGATCCCTTAAAGACTGCTGATGCTGAGTGCCAGGCTCCACCTCCATACTGACACAATCTTCCTCCTCCTCCTCCTCCTCCTCCTCCTCCTCGTCCTCTTCCTGTGTGATCGGCGGGCACGCAGGAACACTGTCTGGATAAAGGGGGCCTTGAGAGCTAAGGAAGTCCTCCTCTTCCTGCCTCTGTTCTGCCTCAAGTGCCCTGTCCATTATTCCACGCAGCGTGTGCTCCAACAGGTGGACAAGGGGGACAGTGTCACTGATGCATGCACTGTCAGTGCTCACCATCCTCGTGGCCTCCTCGAATGGTGACAGGACAGTGCATGCATCCCTGATCATGGCCCACTGGCGTGGGGAAAAAAAACCAAGGTCCCCTGACCCTGTCCTGGTGCCATAGTCGCACAGGTACTCATTTATGGCCCTCTGCTGCGTGTGCAGCCGCTGCAGCATGGCCAATGTCGAGTTCCACCTGGTGGGCATGTCACAGATTAGGCGGTTCTTGGGCAGGTTAAACTCCTTTTGGAGGTCCGTCAGCCGAGCACTGGCATTATATGACCGGCGGAAATGCACACAGACTTTCCTGGCCTGCCTCAGGACATCCTGTAAGCCCGGGTACCTGCCCAAGAACCGCTGCACCACCAAGTTAAGGACGTGAGCCAAACAGGGCACATGGGTCAGTTGTCCCTGTCGGAGGGCAGAGAGGAGGTTGGTGCCATTGTCGCAAACCACCATTCCTGCCTTAAGTTGGCGTGGCGTCAACCACCTCTGAACCTGCCCCTGCAGAGCTGACAGAACCTCTGCCCCAGTGTGGCTCCTGTCCCCCAAGCACACCAGCTCAAGCACCGCATGGCATCTTTTGGCCTGCGTACTTGCGTAGCCCCTTGAACGCCTACGGAGCACCGCTGGTTCCGAGGAAGAGGCCATGGAGGAAGAAGAAGAGGAGGGGGTGGAGGAGAGAGGTGTGTCACAATCAGCATTTTGGAGGCGTGGTGGCGGAACAACCTCCAACACTACTGCACCTTGTCCTGCATCCTTCCCAGCTGCCAGCAGAGTCACCCAATGCGCCGTGAAACTTAAGTAACGTCCCTGTCCATGCCTGCTGGACCATGAGTCAGCGGTAATATGCACCTTACCGCTGACCGCCCTGTCCAGCGAGGCATGGACATTGCCTTCCACATGCCGGTAGAGAGCTGGAATCGCCTTCCGTGAGAAAAAGTGGCGTTTGGGTACCTACCACTGAGGAACCGCACATTCCACAAACTCACGGAAGGGGGCAGAGTCTACCAACTGAAAAGGCAGCAGTTGAAGTGCTAGCAATTTTGCCAAGCTAGCATTCAACCGCTGGGCATGTGGATGGCTGGGAGCAAACTTCTTTCGGCGGTGCAGCAGCTGGGGCAGGGAAATTTGCCTGGTACAATCTGGCGTCGGTGTACCAAAAGCAGATTGCCCACAAGTACTTGGCTGTGACACACCTAATTCTACACCTTCATTCCTCTCACTGCAGGTCTCAGAGAGGACTGAAGGTCTAGTGGGGTTGGAAATCTCAGCTGATGAGGAGCAAGGAGAGATCCTCTTTGTTCTTTGGTGTGGGTCTTTTAGATATGCTTGCCAACGAACTGCATGGCAGGTCAACATATGTCTGGTCAAGCATGTGGTACCCAAGCGGGAGATGTTTTGGCCACGCGAGATACGCTTGAGACATATGTTGCAAATAGCAGCGGTGCGATCTGATGCACTCGTCTCAAAAAAGGCCCACACCAAAGAACTTTTTGAATAACGCGCAGAGACTGCAGCGCCCTGCACATGTGGAGCTTTGGGGTGTGATGCAGTCAATGTGCTGCCCTTAGGCTGGCCCCTGGAGGGCATCCTGCCTCGTTGGTGATGTGCCGCCTCCTCCTCCTCCTCCTCTCTCCTATCAGGCACCCACGTTGAGTCAGTGACCTCATCATCCCCTCCCTCCTCATCACTGGAGCAAACCTGGCAGTATGCTGCAGCAGGGGGAGCATGACTGCCAGATTGCTGTCCTTCTTGGGCACCCCCTCTGTCCGTGCTCATGTTACTGCCTTCATCGAGCTCAGTATCATCATCAGAGCCTTCCAAACGCTGGGCATCCTCCTGGAGCATGTACCCAACACTGTGGTCAAACAGTTCGAGGGAATCCTCATGAGGACATGGTGGAGCTAGGGAAGGAGTCACTGATGACATTGAGCTGAGGGAAGAGGCCGCTGCTTTGCCAGACAAAGCACCCTGGGCATGGGTGAGAGAGGATGAGGAGGATGAGGACGGCTTGGTCATCCACTCGACCAAGTTTTCTGCATGTTGCGGCTCAACACGGCCAGCTGCCGAAAAAAAGGCCAAGCGTGTCCCATGGCCACGTGCTGATGAGGATGCACCGTCTCCACGACCAGCACTAGACACAGAGCCTGCTTGCCCTCTCTTATTGGCTTGTGACTGTCTGCCTCTCCTTCTTGGCCTTCCAGACATACTAATGGCCTGTAGCTGCACTAAGCTGGGATAGAACACCTGTAATTTTCTTCAGGTAGCTTTATATACTGTAACCAGACAAGCCTGCCTGTCAGTAGGAAGATAACAGGAACGGATCTAGCTGAACACTGTGAGCAGGACGCACTGCACTAAATGTAAATAGCAGGAACGGATCTAGCTGAACACTGTGAGCAGGACGCACTGACTGCACTAAATGTAAATAGCAGGAACGGATCTAGCTGAACACTGTGAGCAGGACGCACTGCACTAAATGTAAATAGCAGGAACAGATCTAGCTGAACACTGTGAGCAGGACGCACTGCACTAAATGTAAATAGCAGGAACGGATCTAGCTGAACACTGTGAGCAGGACGCACTGACTGCACTAAATGTAAATAGCAGGAACAGATCTAGCTGAACACTGTGAGCAGGACGCACTGCACTAAATGTAAATAGCAGGAACGGATCTAGCTGAACACTGTGAGCAGGACGCACTGACTGCACTAAATGTAAATAGCAGGAACGGATCTAGCTGAACACTGTGAGCAGGACGCACTGCACTAAATGTAAATAGCAGGAACGGATCTAGCTGAACACTGTGAGCAGGACGCACTGCACTAAATGTAAATAGCAGGAACGGATCTAGCTGAACACTGTGAGCAGGACGCACTGCACTAAATGTAAATAGCAGGAACGGATCTAGCTGAACACTGTGAGCAGGACGCACTGCACTAAATGTAAATAGCAGGAACGGATCTAGCTGAACACTGTGAGCAGGACGCACTGACTGCACTAAATGTAAATAGCAGGAACGGATCTAGCTGAACACTGTGAGCAGGACGCACTGCACTAAATGTAAATAGCAGGAACGGATCTAGCTGAACACTGTGAGCAGGACGCACTGACTGCACTAAATGTAAATAGCAGGAACGGATCTAGCTGAACACTGTGAGCAGGACGCACTGCACTAAATGTAAATAGCAGGAACGGATCTAGCTGAACACTGTGAGCAGGACGCACTGCACTAAATGTAAATAGCAGGAACGGATCTAGCTGAACACTGTGAGCAGGACGCACTGACTGCACTAAATGTAAATAGCAGGAACGGATCTAGCTGAACACTGTGAGCAGGACGCACTGACTGCACTAAATGTAAATAGCAGGAACGGATCTAGCTGAACACTGTGAGCAGGACGCACTGCACTAAATGTAAATAGCAGGAACGGATCTAGCTGAACACTGTGAGCAGGACGCACTGCACTAAATGTAAATAGCAGGAACGGATCTAGCTGAACACTGTGAGCAGGACGCACTGCACTAAATGTAAATAGCAGGAACGGATCTAGCTGAACCCTGTGAGCAGGACGCACTGACTGCACTAAATGTAAATAGCAGGAACGGATCTAGCTGAACACTGTGAGCAGGACGCACTGCACTAAATGTAAATAGCAGGAACAGATCTAGCTGAACACTGTGAGCAGGACGCACTGCACTAAATGTAAATAGCAGAAACGGATCTAGCTGAACACTGTGAGCAGGACGCACTGACTGCACTAAATGTAAATAGCAGGAACGGATCTAGCTGAACACTGTGAGCAGGACGCACTGACTGCACTAAATGTAAATAGCAGGAACGGATCTAGCTGAACACTGTGAGCAGGACGCACTGACTGCACTAAATGTAAATAGCAGGAACGGATCTAGCTGAACACTGTGAGCAGGACGCACTGCACTAAATGTAAATAGCAGGAACGGATCTAGCTGAACACTGTGAGCAGGACGCACTGACTGCACTAAATGTAAATAGCAGGAACAGATCTAGCTGAACACTGTGAGCAGGACGCACTGACTGCACTAAATGTAAATAGCAGGAACAGATCTAGCTGAACACTGTGAGCAGGACGCACTGCACTAAATGTAAATAGCAGGAACGGATCTAGCTGAACACTGTGAGCAGGACGCACTGCACTAAATGTAAAGAGCAGGAACAGATCTAGCTGAACACTGTGATCAGGACGCACTGCACTAAATGTAAAGAGCAGGAACAGATCTAGCCTAATCTAGCTCTCAAATCAAATGACACTGTCTGTCTCTCTCTCTATCAGCACACCGGAACACACTACACAGGGCCGCCGTGCAGGCGGCCTTATATAGTGTGGGGCGTGTACTAAATCCCCTGAGCCATAATTGGCCAAAGCCACCCTGGCTTTGGCCAATTACAGCTCTCTCTACTGACGGCGCTGTGATTGGCCAAGCATGCGGGTCATAGTGCATGCTTGGCCAATCATCAGCCAGCAATGCACTGCGATGCCGCAGTGAATTATGGGCCGTGACGCGCCACACGAATTTGGCGCGAACGGCCCATAACGTTCGCAATTCGACGGACGGTCGAACAGCCGATGTTCGAGTCGAACATGGGTTCGACTCGAACACGAAGCTCATCCCTAATCCTGGGAAACACAGGCTGAAGTCCCGGTTCACACTGGTGCGATGCGAGAACCAGTGCGATTCCTGTGCAGGTTCCCGCATCGCATCTCCCTCGCATGCAGTTCACACTGCTCTCTGTGGGTGTCAATGTAAAGTTAATGACACCCCCAAATCAGTTCGCAGATCGAAATGCGATCCAGCATCATCTAGCCTAGTCGTTCTCAACCTCAGCCCTCAAGTACCCCCAACGGGCCATGATTTCAGCTGCTTTAAATCAATAACAATGGCATTGAATTGACAAGAGCTATTTTATCTAAGGAAAGTTCACAAAACATGGCCTGTTGGGGGTAACTGAGGTTGAGAACCCACATAAAGCTACGGGTGAATATCAAATAGCACAGTCAAAACATTTTAAAGGGCTCTAATGTGTCCCATGTGCTCAGGCATGAAGGGGAACATATCTGGCTTGATAACAGTCAGTCTGTTTCCCTCAAACCCTGAAATCGCAGACCCAGGCGATAAACACGTGAAGAAATAGGCAACAGTGTAAATGATCAACTTTAGGATTGACGTTAGAGTTCCTCTTTAATGAAAATTACTAGGACCATCAAATCACTGCTACTGAAGGGGAAAAAGGAAGGTCCTCACAATGGAGATGTCCGGTATCTTCAGCTAGCCTGGCGTTGGGGCACTTGGTGTCCTGTTTGAGCAGGATGAGAAAATTGTATTTGGAATTATCCTGGCAAGGGAAAGGTGATGCTGGCAGTATCCTGGTAAGCAAGATGGATACTGTTACTGCTTAGCAGTGTGTAAGTGTTCCTACAAATGTGGGCACAGGTAAGGCAACGTTGCCTACATACAGTGTCTTTAAGGTTGGCAAGTGCCCGCTCACCAATCCTGCGAACAAGGGATCAAGCGAGATGTCCTGACATACAGGTCCTCCAGAAGGCCTCACTGGCCACCTTGCAACCAGAACGGTTGGCATCCTCAGGTATGCCTGGAGATGCACCCGGGGTCTCTCTCTGGTGGGATGTCCATCACCGTCTGACTCCTGGAGCTGTTGCAGGATCAGCATACTGATAACTGGAGCTGGGGCACCTGGAGTGTGGCAGACAAGTGTGCAAGCGTTCCTACAAATGTGGGCACAGGTAAGGAAATGTTACCTGCATACAGTGTCTTTAAGGTGGGCAAGTGCCTCTTCACCAATCCTGCGAGCAAGGGATCAATAGAGATGTCTTGGCAGACAGGTCCTCCAGAAGGTCCGACTGGCCACCTCGCAACTGGAAAGGCCCCTCTCCTCAGGAACACCTGGAGATGCACTCTGGGTCCCTCTCTGGTGGGATATCCATCATTGTCCGACTCCTGGAGCTGTGGCAGGATCAGGGTGGGGGGGAGGTCTCCTGGTGTAATATGGGGCCTGTATATAGGGAAATTATTAGTAATTAATTGTATATATTATCAGATGTTCACATCAATGGAGGATAATAAATTACGTACTCAGATATATACGGGGCTTTTTTTCTCAGAGAATAGGTGCAGGAACTCCCCCCCCCCGTCTGAGTCACCCCTTGTCTCCGCCCCCTACCCACCTCTGTTCACCGTCCCTTCATTGCACCCCCTACCCACCTACCAGTACTGCCCTTTTAGAGAATACAGAACCAAGTATTGTTTTGTGGTGCTAAATCATTTGTATGAAACATGTTGATGATAAAAAGAAAAGCAGTAAAATAGATCCCCTGCAGTCAGCAACAATAGAATCCCAGCAATAGGTCCCCACACAACAATAGACTCCCCCAGTAACAATGGACTCCACCCCAACAACAATAGATTCCATTTCCTTGCAGCAACAGTGAACTACTCACAACAAAATATCACACCCAGTAACAAAATATCCACCCAAGCAACATTAGACCCCCCCCCCCAGCAGCAACAACAGATCTCCCAGCAGCCAGCATCAATAGATCCTCCAGCAGCCAGTAAAAATAGACCTCTCACTCAACAGTAGATCCTTTCCAGCAACATAAGATCCCCCCCAGCAACAATAGATTCCCCATCAGCAACAATAGAAAATGACACAAAATCAGATCCCCCACCAGTGACAATAGATCCCCCAGCAGCCAACATCAATAGACCCTCCAGCACAGCCCACACCCCATGCTATTACATACATTCAGTGCTGGAGGTGCCGGAACTGCGTTCCCGCTGAAAAAAGCCCTGGATATATAAATGTTGAGTTAATCACATACATAAACACACACACTTAAATGCATACAGATACATGAATACACACTCAGATATATACAGATACATGCATGCACTCAGATACACACAAAAAGGTCTAAATATACTAGACACAACCACAACATACAGTGAGATGAATACTTACATAAGTAGTCTGGTAATGCATACCTCCCAAGTTTTTGAGATGGTAACGAGGGACACCTATTAGCAAAAGTACGTAGGGCTAGGACACACCCCTTGAAGGAGAATTATACAAAAAAATGATTAGTTAAACCCACAAGCGTTTTTTTTTTATACCGCTACTATTCCTTTATATTGGCTTTTGAAATTTAAAAATGCAGCAATTTAAAAATTGGGTTAAATGTTTAGCACTGGGAAACACTTTTTGAAAGATAAAAAGTGCATTTTATATACCGTATATACTCGAGTATAAGTCGTTCCGAGTATAAGTCGAGGCCCTAATTTACCACAAAAAAATGGGAAAAACTTAGTGACCCGAGTATAAGACGAGGGTGAGAAATGCACAGCTGCTGTAAGTGGAAAAGAGGGTCAACAATGCCCATTTGCAGCCTCACTGTGCCCATTTGCAGCCATAGGTCCCCCGAACTTCAAACTCGGTAGTTAAGGGTTCCTAGATGCCCCCTAGCTGCAGCCAAAATTTGGGGTCTCTGAACCCAAATGGTCCCAAAATGACATTGCTGCAGATGGACACAGTTGACCGATTTTGGGGCCCCGTATATCGGGGCCACGTAGTGCTAGGAACCCCAAATTTGATGTGCAAACTCAGTGGAACTAGCACAATAACATATCCAAAGCTGAGGTTTCTAGCACCAAGTGCCCCAAGATAAAGGACCCCAAAAATCGGTTCAGAAAATGTCAAGCACTTTTCTGCAGCAGAGAATGACATTTTCCGAACTGACTTTGGGGCCCCGTATCTCGGGGCCACTTGGTCCTAGGAACCCCAGCTTTGGATATGTTATGGTACTAGTTCCACTGGGCTTGCACACCAAATTTAGGGTCCCTAGCACCTAGTGGCCCTGAGATACGTGGCCCCAAATTCGGTTCAGAAAATGTCAAGCACTTTTCTGCAGCAGAGAATGACATTTTCCGAAACGATTTTGGGGCCCCCTATCTCGGGGCCACTAAGTGCTAGGAATCCTAGCTTTGGATATGTTGTGGTGCCAGTTCCACTGGGTTTGCATACCAAATTTGGGGTTCCTAGCACAAAGTGGCCCTGAGATACGGGGCCCCAAAATCGGTTCGGAAAATGTCATTCTCTGCTGCAGAAAAGTGCTTGACATTTTCTGAACCGATTTTTGGGGTCCTTTATCTCGGGGCACTTGGTGCTAGAAACCTCAGCTTTGGATATGTTATGGTACTAGTTCCACTGGGTTTGCACACCAAATTTAGGGTCCCTAGCACCTAGTGACCCTGAGATACGTGACCCCAAATTCGGTTCAGAAAATGTCAAGCACTTTTCTGCAGCAGAGAATGACATTTTCCGAAACGATTTTGGGGCCCCCTATCTCGGGGCCACTTAGTGCTAGGAATCCTAGCTTTGGATATGTTGTGGTGCCAGTTCCACTGGGTTTGCATACCAAATTTGGGGTTCCTAGCAAAAAGTGGCCCTGAGATACGGGGCCCCAAAATCGGTTCGGAAAATGAAATTTTTGCTGCAGAAAAGTGCTTGACTCGAGTATAAGTCGAGGGGGGCACTTTCAGCACAAAAAAATGTGCTGAAAAACTCGACTTATACTCGAGTATATACAGTACATCTATATAGATCAGACCAAAATGAGGGACAAATGAGGAGGAAAGAGGGACAGAGGGACATTGCTCCAAATCAGGGACAGTCCCTTGAAATCAGGGGCAGGTGGGAGCTATGGTAATGGGCAGCCAGCTTCTCTCCTCCCCTCTCTGTTCTGCTGTCCCCTCACACTCCATGCAGCTCCTTCCTCTTCCCCCCACACACACTCACAGCTCCTCTCCAATACATTGATCTGTCAGCGTGAACAGTCCTGAGAGGGCTCCAGTAGCCGGAACTAGAATCAAAGCATCGGAAAAATGCGGCCAGGAGGTTCTGTATCCCTCCACAGAGAGAAACAAGTCCCTTGTAAATAGGATTGTTTCCATCCTGACAATTACAAATATGTGAAGATAGGAGAACATCTGTTATGGAAGCAAGATTCTAATTAAGCTTTAATGGGGCTGCTATGGGGTTGTTGGAAGAGTTTTTGGGGGTGCCCTGGTGACTGGTGTCCGGGTGTCAGGCAGTGAGAAACTCAGGCAGAGGATGTAAAAACCGGAGTGTGCTGGTGAATCCGACGCACACAGCCCAGCTCGGTATAGAGCCAGCATGAGTGTCCCCATAGCAAGTGACTTGCTATGTGGGGGGGGTAATTGGAGAAGAGGAGGAGCCAAGAGCGCTGTCAGGGAACCCCAGAAGGTGAGGTCTGGGGCTTACACAGATCAGGAAAGTATAACATATAACGCTCATGTGAATAAGGCCTTATGCCCTGTACACACGGGCGGACTTTTCGGCAACAAAGGTCCGACAGTCTTTCCGACGGACTTTTGATGGACTTCCGACGGACGTTCGAACGAATGGACTTGTCTACACGCAATCACACCAAAGTCCGACAGATTCGTACCTGATGACGTACACCGGACTAAAATAAGGAAGTTGATAGCCAGTAGCCAATAGCTGCCCTAGCGTTGGTTTTCGTCCGTTGGACTAGCATGCAGACGAGCGGATTTTTCGATAGGAACTGGGTCCGGCGGAGTTCCGACGTAAAGATTTGAAACATGTTCCAAATCTAAAGTCCGTCAGATTTTCGACAGTAACAGTCCGCTGAAGTGTCCGATGAAGCCCACACACGGTCGGATTGTCTGCCGGATTCGGTCCGTCGGACCAGTCCGGTCGAAAAGTCCGCCCGTGTGTACACGGCATTGCAGTTCAGGAGTTAGGGCATTTGTAATGTACCACCATTGCTGGTACCAAAGGATTTGATTTGATATTTGTACTGCGCCGAATGCGCTCCGTTAGGACTCCAATAATGAAAATGTACTTTAGTGGCAAAAACTAAAAATACCAAAAATAGAAAATAGAAAGAAATAAACACAACGCCACCAATTTTTAGAAACTTGAACATACAAGGGAGGAGGAGGAACTGGGCCAGAAATCAGCGGCCCTGCTGTTTACAAAGAGTCCGGGTATTGATGATAATTGCTACATTTAACGATTGGAAAATCTCCCCATTTTAAAACAATTACCCTGTTTTTATAATGAGACTTGTGGAGTTCCTCTATAATAATACAGAAGGCCGCAATAATTACATCATAATAAATAAAGACAGTCTAAGCATGGACCGCGAATGATGTGAAAATGTAAAATCAACTGCCTTCCTCTCCGTTAATGTCTCCTTTTTATTTATGAGATTCTAATTTTCGATTAAAACAATACATCAAGTGTGCCTCTGAGAGTAATTAAATTGTGGTTGTATTGTTAGCCAGGAAAAGGGAACAACATTCTTATTATTCTCCGTGACTGTGCCATCCGTACTGGTGGGGGAACGTTGCGCTGTTTTCGCCTGGAGCCGCGTGCGAGGGAAAAAAAAAAAGAGACATCAGTATAGTTTGGATGGGAATGAAATAACTGGGGGGGAAAAACACGGAGCACAACACGGAAATGAGCGGAGACGTATCTAATGAGCCTCCACGCTCATTTACATTAGTAAAGCTTTTATTCGTTTAACCTCTTCAATACCGGGAGCTTTCACCCCCCCCCCTTCCTGCCCAGACCAGTTTTCAGCTTTCAGCACTGTCACACTTTGTATGACAATTGCGCGGTCATGCAACACTGTACCCAATACGAATTTTTTATCAATTTTTTTACACAAATAGAGCGTTCTTTTGGTGGTATTTAATCACCTCTGGGGTTTTTATTTTTTGCTAAACAAATACGTTTCTGTTATAAAATTTTGTAAATAAGTAAATTTTCTCCTTCACTGATGGGCACTGATGAGGTGGCACTAATATGCAGCACTGATATGCAGCACTGGTGGGCACAGATAGGCAGCACTGATAGGTGGCACTGACAGGTGGCACTGATAGGTGGCAATGATGGGCACTGATAGGTGGCGCTGATGGGCACTGATATGCGGCAATGATGGGCACTGATAGGCAGCACTGGTGAGGCAGCACTGATGAGGCGGCACTAATGAGCACTGATAGGTGGCAATGATGGGCACTGATAGGTGGCAATGATGGGCACTGATAGGCAGCACTGATGAGGCAGCACTGATGAGGCGGCACTAATGGGCACCGATAGGTGGCAATGATGGGCACTGATAGGTGGCAATGATGGGCACTGATAGGCGGCACTGATGAGGCATCACTGATGAAGCGGCACTGATAGGTGGCAATGATGGGCACTGATAGGTGTCAATAATGGGCACTGATAGGCGGCACTGATGGACAATGATGGACAGTGATGGGCGGCACTGATGAGGCAGCACTGATGAAGCGGCACTGATAGGTGTCAATAATGGGCACTGATAGGCGGCACTGATGGACAATGATGGACACTGTTGGGCGGCACTGATGGGCAATGATAGATGGCCCTTATAGTCAGCACTGATGAGGAGGCACTGACAGGCTTTACTGATGGGCACTGATTGCCATCCCTGGTGGGCACTGATTGGCATCCCTGAATTGGCCACTGATTGCCATCCCTGGTGGGCACGGGTTGGCACTTGTGGACAACCCTGAAGGGCCTGCACTGATAATCGATGCACTGATTATCAGCGCAGACCCCCCTGTCAGGAGAGCCGCCGATCGGCTCTCCTCTACTCGCGCCTTGTCATATTTTTTCTTTATAAATCTAGGGCAAAATGTATTCTGCTACATTTCTTTGGTGAAAATAGCACAAATCTGTGTTTTATTTAGTCTGTAGGAAAGTTTTAGAGTCCACAAACTATGGGATATATATCTGAAACTGGATCAATCCTCATGTACTGACGGCTGATCTCATTTCTTGAAGCCCTAAAATGCCAGGACAGTACAAATACCCCCCTAAATGACCCCTTTTTGGAAAGTAGACAGTCTGAGGTATTTAGTAAGAGACATGGCGAGTTTTTTAAAGTTGTAACTTTTTGTCATAATTTTTTGGAAAATTAAAAAAATGTAATTTTTTTTTTTTTTTTTTACATTTATTTATTTATTTATTTATTTTTTACATACTGTCACCAGTGCAGTACAGTGTCGTCATATAACTGGTGTGGTGGTGATCAGGGACACTGACTAGTGACAGTATGGGAAAAAAATACATAATTTTTCTTAAAAATTTTTTTATTTCTTATTACATTTTTTTTTTTTTAACACACTCTGACCAGAGCAATATAATGTTATCATACTAACATTGTACTACTTCGGGGAAGTGATCAGGATTATATATATATATATTTTATTTTTGCTTATAGCAGTGTTTTAAATTTCTTATTACATTTTTTTTTTTAACTTTTTTTTTTAACACACTCTGACCAGAGCAATATAATGTTATCATAGTAACATTGTACTACTCTGGGGAAGTGATCAGGCTTATATACTTTTTTTATAATTTTTTGCTTATAGCAGTGTATTAAATTGCTATAATCAAGCATTTTACCGAATGAAAATGTATCATTCAGTCTGTTTTGTTGTGATTACCTGTGATTGGCCATAGCTAATCTCATGGTACAAATGGGCTATGATTGGCCCTGTCTGTACCATGTGATCGAATTGAGAAATCACAGCTAAGGGAAGCCATACATTGTATACAACTGTCATGTGACCTGCTGTGATTCGTCACAGCAGTCACATGGTACTGGCAGTGAGCTGGTCCCTTGACCAGTCATCAGCCGCGTCCCATGGACGTAGCCAGTGACAGATCGCGCTGCTCCACAGCCACGCAATCAGCGTTTACTGACCGAAAGTCATATGACGTCCATTTAGGATAATAAAGCCACCGCCCGGATGTCAATCTGCTATTAACACTGGTTAAAAAAAAATGCATAGTGAAAGTGCATATACATTTGTTCTGAGCAAATAGGACAAAAAAATAAATAAAATGAAATGTTATTAGTCTATTTCCTGTGCTGGGCAATCGTTTTTCATGAATTTAAAATAGAAAATACCGCATTTGGCCACTAGCTGGCACTAAATATCATAGTAGATTCCTACTTGGCACCATCTAGTGGCCACATGCAGTAGTTTCCATTTTAAAACAATGAAAATGATTCGGACAGCACAGGAAATAGCCCTGTAACATTCAGTTATTTGCCCAATCACACAGAACAAATGTACACGCACTTTCACTGGGTGAATTGCTATGATTTTTTTTTTTTTTTAATAAACACTCCCCTATTATGTGCATTTAAAGAGGAACTGCAGTCTTCTCACATAATTTGTAATAAAAACATTTTTGCCATTCTGAAGCTTCCCTCCAACCCCCCGCCTCACCTAGGCGAGGAGGGGGCAGCTTTGCTAGCAATTTTAAAGGCAAATGAAAAATTAATAAAAAAAATGATTTATGGAAAGGTAAAACGCTCAGGTATGTTTTTAAAAATAGATTTTTCCGTTTTTTTTTATCTGCAATTTGTTAGGTTGGTGACAGGGTTTCTTTAAGCAAATCTAATCTAATCCAAGAAAAAAAAATATTATATTGCAGCCTACCAGTCCTGGGGTGTGCAGGCTGCATTTGTTACCTTTTTTCAGAGGTTTATTTTCTTTATTCTTCCCCTGTTAGGGTGACAATGCACACTCAATCTGCTGTATATATGGAGGAACAGTGTTGTCACCATAAGGCAGCCCAACGCACCAAGGTTTCCTGCGTTGTAGCGTGCCACAGTGCTCAGTGTAGCGTTGCTTTCAGAAAAAAAAGGTCATGTGATTTTTTTTTCAAACATGTTAGAGTGCTTCACAGCTCTTTCATTTTGAATGGGCAGCCCTAATGCAAGGCATGTTAACATGCGACATAACACGTCTTGGCGTAGTTATATTTAAATTTTTTGTGCACCAAGAAGAATTAAATGAACCCTATAAAAATGTGATCCAATTAGGGGGAAAAAAAAAAAAAAGCTTCCTGGTCCCCTAAGGCAACTGCATACTCTCTGCATCAACAATCTGCAGTTTTATTTCTTATAAATATTAATAGTCAGTTTTATTTTGTGCATTTAGAAACACATTCAGCCCTCTTCACAAGCAATTTACAGAGTTGGCTGGAAGTGACTCCTGTGGAGAGACTATCCCACCCCTGACAGCATCGGATCCGTAACAGGAACGCAGAGAAATCTCTATTTAGAGGAATTTTCTAATGAATTAAAGAGGAAATTCACTCAAAAAGTGAAGCCCAGCTGATTTGCTCCTTCCCCCAGCCTCTAACTGGGTTACAGACAGGGGCGGCCCGTCCATTAGGGGTACCCGGGCGCCGCCCCCTCTATCCAGGCCACCCCCTATATGCAATGGATAGATTCATGCATAGCATGAATCTATCCATGGCCGCCGCGGCTACCCCCTATTTATGCGTTTGGCCCCTTCAGGACACTGGGTGAAAAAATTACAGCGGCAGTTTTTTTTCTTTGAAGTACCTGATTCGAGCCAGAGGCTCTAATAGGCATCAAATTAGGGTGGGGTTGGGTCACAGAGGATGCGACCGGAGCCCACCCAGGTGTGTTACAACAGTAGCAAGCAGAAAAATTGGGACTTTTTAGGTGCAAATCAATTGGAGAAATATCAAATATAATATATAAAAAATTATTGTATTTGAGGAGCAAAACAATAATTTACACATTAAAAGATCAGGAAAGGGGGTAGATACAAAAATGGCAAGTACAGTTAATTACAGTCACAGTAACACAGCAACGAAGGATGGACTTCCCAACATGTTTCGCCCATATGTCGGGCTTCCTCAGGGGATGCTGGTCACATACAGAATACAGTGCCTTTTATCAAAAAACGCACAAACAATTGAATGAATTAGATTGCTTCACAAGTTTATATAATCATTTACATTCGACATAATTCTCATGCATATGCGTCTCCACTGTCAGGGTGCAGCTGCTTACCTATATCTCCTAAAAAGGGGGGATGTTAAGACCGCCGGGATGACTAGATGTTTCTGCTGTATCAAAGAAAACACACGCTGAAGGTGACCATAGATGGTAAAAAAGACCAACTGAAGAATGGAAAGGAAACAATGATGCCTTTTAATGTCTGAAGGTAAGGTGGAATATCCTTCATGACACCAAAACACAAGAGCAACGATATAAATTTAAAGTTACAAATATTCGCTGTTGAAACACTGATCCTCAATCCGGCCAATCAGAAGTGGGTGTGAGACCCGTTTTTCGATTGGCTGAAAGGACAGGCGATCCTATTGGATGCCTAGGAGGAGGGAGAAGGATCGCGCTAGGACACGCTGCCTGTCCGCCTGTCTGCTACCTAGATGGGGTAAGTGCCGGACTTACCCCATTTGTCCGTCTAACCGTGGGGAAGGGGTCATTGGTGCCGCTAAACAACTGGGGGGGTGGTTGTTTGCTGCCCCCCCACCCAAAAAAAAAAACACCAGCTGTCACTGGTTACAGGTTTTTTTTTTTGGGGTGGGGGGGGGGCGAGAATCTTTTATCGGTACCTGTTTCCACTTTTGCTATCACTGCCTAGGCAAGAATGACGTCCCTCGCCCCGCCTCTCCCGCAGCCTTCTGTGACATGTCACATGTTCCAGGAGGCCGCAGAACCAATCATAAGTCTCAGAAAACTACAACCAGCTCCCATATGCAAGATGTTGGTGCCAGGGACCTGAAGCGTTAAGAAGAACTGGTTATGGGAAGACGGCGGTGGACCCCAGGCATCTGGTAAGTACCTGATTTTTAAAAGTCATCAACTACAGTAGTCATAGCTGTGGACTTTAAAATAAAGCAACAAACTGAAATCTCTATTTAGGGTAATTACCCAGCTATTGCTAGGCTTGCCAGGCTTCACAAGTTTGATGCACAATTGCAGCAAGTCCGCATGATGCCAGATCAACTTTCTTTGCAAACATTCTGCAAGTCTGCTGCATTTCTGGTGCAGTTATGTTGTGCAATAGTCCTCCCACCACAGGGGGCACTGTGGCTAAATTTTCATGCTGCAGACTTGCAGAGCTCTTACTGTAGACTCACCACTGCAACTTTGTTCTTGTTAGAGACTTGCCACACAAATTTGCTACAAATTGGAAAAGCTTCAACTAGCACTAGCTCCAAGTGCCCTGCAAGTGTACAACTTTCCAGTGAAAATGTGCAGCAAGTTAACAGACTTACAATTCCACGCGTTATTTGAGATATCTTGGTAATACCTGGGATGGAAGTAACAGTGGGTGTTGGCACAGTGTGGCCTCCAGAGATTCCCTGTGAGCAACTTGCCCCTACAGTACGCAACAGGACTCAATGAAGCAGTTATGTGTTTTTCATGTCCACCTTGAATCAAACATTGTGGCTCGGCTGACTACGATTGCTCCACCTGATATCGCAGTTTGTAAGTGGCAGTCAGATGGACTCCACCCAAAGGAGCTAGATGTCCCTCTTTAAGATACTAACCCTTAAGCTTTGATGCAAGCACCCAAAGGAACTTGACTTTAACTTTACTAAATTCCTCTGAAGCTTTTCAGCTACTTTAGAATTGGAAAATCCTAAATAAATTCTGACCTTTGAAAGTTGGTGTTTGTACAGCTCAAGCAGGGCGATTGGCTACTAAATTTCGGAGATGGGGGAAATGACAGGTGTGCTATATGACTTTAGGATTGGGTAGCATTAGGATGGAAACAGCATGCATCAATAGATTCCTGCTGCAAAGCTCCAAGAATAAAGCAGGCCATAGATTATATGATTTCCTTTCCTGCAAGCACGGGTTACAGGAAAGGAAATTGCTCGATTCAACACAGTCAATATTGATGGGGGAGTCCCTCCTCCGGAGCGAGTGGAGCAGTTGGGCGGTGCGGGGAGCCGTCCCTGCCAGGAGAATACAATGATTACTGCTAGCGGCTGTAGTCACTGGCAAAAATTGCATGCTAAAAATCTGATATGCTGGTTGTATGGACTTGGGTACAATCAGCCTGCCCAATGATGGATGAAATCTCGGCCAGTCAATCCATTTATGGTCGGCTTTAGACAAAATCTTCTCTTGTAGTGCCCTGACCCCCTGCCAAACCCTGCAATGGTTAACAGTTTGTTAAGTCTAGAGGTGGAGCATGCAACCAGGTGTACCACTTACCCCCAAGGTACCCTTTGTATGGCATTTCCGTCTATGATCACTCTCCAGCCTCCTCCATGTACAATACAAGGTTATCATCATGATGCCAAGGGAAGGTAGAAGAGGAGAGAGTTGGAGCCGGATGGAGAGGGTTGTAGGGTAAGTAATAGCCTTTTCACATTCCTCTTGACCACATGTGTCAAACACAAGGCTCATGGGCCAAATCTGGCCCTCCAGGCTAATTCATGTGCTCTTCGCACCTCTCCTGAAGCTGTGACATCCCCCTCTTCTCTGCCCTTTCCTTGTCTTAGAAGGATGAGAGGATGAAAGAACTCCTCTGCCAGATCCTGTGCCTCCCGCAGCTGACTCCAGCCCTCCTCTGGTCCTCCAGATCCTGCACTTTCTGTTTCCCAGCTTTGCCCCAACTACTTCCCGTCAGCACCACAAGGTAAGGAGGGTGCACTTTAAATGTAAAGGAGTGTGGGGGACTCTTGACTTTGGATGGTAGTCTGACATCTGATGTAAGGGGGCGGGGTACTCTGGACATCTAGTCTTAGGCTGGATTCACACCTATGCAGTTTTAGTGCTTTTTGCATTTTGCAGATTTGCACCACAGTCCATTTACCATGGTTTCCTATGGAACATGTTCTGTAGTGCAAATCTGCAAAATGCAAAAAGCACTAAAAACGCATAGGTGTGCATCCAGCCTTACAGATACAACAGGGCGGTTGAGGGCAACCATAATGCTGATGCGGCCTGCAATTAAATAGAGTTTGATACCCTTGCTCTAAACCCAATAAGCTTTTAAACCTTGCAGTGGGGGGGGGGGGGGGGGGGTTGCTGCAACAAGGTAGGTTCTGTCCAACGCCTGGCTTTGGGCTTCAATACGAACCTGTTCTTTACCATACAGAGCGAAGAACAAGTTTATTTTAATGCCCCCTACCAACCCTCCCCAGATCCACATACTCATCTCTCCTTCATTCCCCCACCAGCCACCAGGAGCCAAGAGCATTGGCCAGTCAACAAGCATGAGTCAACCATTTTCCATCTTCCTTCGGCTAAAAACAACTTTCTTTGCCGTGATGACATTTGGAAAACAAATGAGCTTCAACGAAGAGACACTGTATCACTGTATGACATAAAATGCTTTTGTTCTGAAAATTATTGAACAGAGTGACGCTAGATGTATCTGTTTATAAGGATAATAAGTAGGTCTGCAGTTATAATTATTGATACTGGCCGGCAGAGAGGAGACAACGTATTTGAAAAATGACTTCTGCGCTGAGATCGATACATGATGAAGAAATGCACTTTAATGTATGTAGTTAATGTTATTGGCCGGCAGATTGTACTCCGTCTGGCGGGTCTGTGATTCATTGCTGACATTTGAAGCCGGGATGTCAGGTGACCAGTTTTCATCATGGCCCTATTGCTATCACTTGTATGAGCTGCTGGCTGAAGTAAACCCGTGGCCATTACATATTTAAGGAACCAACCTTTCAGGTTTTCTGCAAAGCTCCCCAAGGAACCGGACTTTTACTTTACATGAACCCTCCATGGCTGCTGTAGTGTTGGAAAACCCTATGCACATTTCAGGGTTTTGAAGCGACTGGCATCTAACTTAGTGAAGATGAAGGAAGCAGGGCCGTCTTTAATTTTGATTGGGCCCTGGGCAAACATTTTCTTGGGCCCCCCCCCCCCCTCCATTCTGAGACATACAAAAAATAGCAGGTAGACTCAAAATCAGTTTACTGCAGCAGATCACGCAGCGATTGCAATTGTTTGCCAGAGGTTACAGCCTATCATTACTGCTCAATGACTGGTTTCTAGAGGTTACAACACATAATTTCTGCTTACCGATTGGTTGCTAGAGGTTAATGTACATTATTAGCGCTCACTAATTGGTTGCTAGGGGTTACAGCACATCATTAGCACTTACTGATTGGTTGGTAGAGATTAAAGCAGATCACTACTGTTTGCTGATTGGTTGCTAGAGGTTCATGCACATCATTACCTCTCACTGAGCAGTGGAGCAATCCCAAATAATTGAGCAAGTAAAGGGGCACATTAATACACATACTACAGGAGAGGTTCAGAGACTGCGGACATACAGCAGGAGACAACAGAGACTGTGGACATACTGCAGGAGACAATCAGAGACTGCGGACATACTGCAGGAGACAATCAGAGACTGCGGACATACTGCAGGAGACAATCAGAGACTGCGGACATACTGCAGGAGACAATCAGAGACTGCGGACATACTGCAGGAGACAATCGGAGACTGCGGACATACTGCAGGAGACAATCAGAGACTGCGGACATACTGCAGGAGATTACCAGAGACTGCGGACATACTGCAGGAGATTACCAGAGACTGCGGACATACTGCAGGAGACAATCAGAGACTGCGGACATACTGCAGGAGACAATCAGAGACTGCGGACATACTGCAGGAGGCAATCAGAGACTGCGGACATACTGCAGGAGACAATCAGAGACTGCGGACATACTGCAGGAGACAATCGGAGACTGCGGACATACTGCAGGAGACAATCGGAGACTGCGGACATACTGCAGGAGACAATCAGAGACTGCGGACATACTGCAGGAGACAATCAGAGACTGCGGACATACTGCAGGAGACAATCAGAGACTGCGGACATACTGCAGGAGACAATCAGAGACTGCGGACATACTGCAGGAGACAATCAGAGACTGCGGACATACTGCAGGAGACAATCAGAGACTGCGGACATACTGCAGGAGACAACAGAGACTGCGGACATACTGCAGGAGACAATCGGAGACTACGGACATACTGCAGGAGACAATCAGAGACTGCGGACATACTGCAGGAGACAATCGGAGACTGCGGACATACTGCAGGAGACAATCAGAGACTGCGGACATACTGCAGGAGACAATCAGAGGCTGCGGACATACTGCAGGAGACAATCAGAGACTGTGAACATACTGCAGGAGACAATCAGAGACTGCGGACATACTGCAGGAGACAATCAGAGACTGCGGACATACTGCAGGAGACAATCAGAGACTGCGGACATACTGCAGGAGACAATCAGAGACTGCGGACATACTGCAGGAGATTACCAGAGACTGCGGACATACTGCAGGAGACAATCAGAGACTGCGGACGTACTGCAGGAGACAATCAGAGACTGCGGACATACTGCAGGAGACAATCAGAGACTGCGGACATACTGCAGGAGATTACCAGAGACTGCGGACATACTGCAGGAGACAATCAGAGACTGCGGACATACTGCAGGAGACAACAGAGACTGCGGACATACTGCAGGAGACAATCGGAGACTACGGACATACTGCAGGAGACAACAGAGACTACGGACATACTGCAGGAGACAATCAAAGACTTCGGACATACTGCAGGAGACAATCGGAGACTGCGGACATACTGCAGGAGACAATCAGAGACTGCGGACATACTGCAGGAGACAATCAGAGACTGCAGACATTATACAAGGGATGGTCAGAGAACTTTCAGCAATGCACAGCTTTACAGTTAAATAACACAGCTCAGGGTTTAAACAGTCAGGCATTCTATGGGTGTAAGGACATACCTGGCCAGCCAAACTCACTACATACATTCAGGACTGTGGGCGGGGCTTCCACTCTCTGCTCTCACTAAAGCAGCTGGGAGCTCCACTGATGCTTTGTTGGGTGGGCCCTGGGCCCACATCACCCATGAATTGTCGCCCTGATGACAGCTTTGCAGAGCGCACAGAGAACATGGGAGGATGTATTCCGCGCTGGCCAGCTGAGAGGGGCGGGGCCGGGAGCTCCACTGACGCTCTGACCCCGCCCACGTGCAGCCTGTGCACTGTGTATAGAGCGCCTGTAGTGAGAGCGTCATTGGAGCTCCCGGCCCCGCCCCCGGACCTCTGTATTCACCAGCCAGTATAGAGGGGGCGGGGCCGGAAGCTCCACTGACACTCGCACTCCGATCACTGGCTCTCAACACAGAAGCTCTTTTCCGAGTACACAGGCTGTACGTGGGCGGGGTCAGAGCGTCAGTGGAGCTCCCGGCCCCGCCCCCTCTCAGCTGGCTAACGAGGAATACATCCTCCCGTGTCCTCTGTGCGCTCTGCAAAGCTGTCATCGGGGCCCCAATTCACAGCTAGCGCGGGCCCCCCAACAAAGATTGGGCCCGGGGCAAGTGCCCCGTTTGCCCTGCGCTAAAGACGGCCCTGGAAGGAAGTGACACTTGTGCCCGGTACTCTTAGGATTGGATAGCATGATGATGGCAAAGCAAGTGTCAGGAAAACTGTGCTCAAGCCCGTGCTCAAAACAATGCCCAGGAATATGCATATGTGCAGAACAGTCCATAAAACTATGCACAGAATTAGGACCCTGCACGCATCTACACGTGCACGTGAGCATTAGTGTACTGCCCCTGCTCATGAGCACAAGTGTGCATGTTTGATTGACCTTGGTGTGCAGTGACCTAGTTAAAGCTCTACAGGACTCAGGATCATTGCTGAGTGGTCGTCAGCTCCTACTGCTTGTGACCTGATCCTGGAGAGTGCAAAATCTGGTGCAACTGTGCATGGTAGCCAATCAGCTTCCAGTTTTTTTTTGGTAAAGCCTAATTGAACAAGCTAAAGATGGAAGCTGATTGGCTACCATGTACAGCTGAACCAGATTTTGCCCTCTCCAGCTTTAGTAAATCAACTCCTTTGTGTCATGGTATGATGCAAAATGCTTTTGTTTGGCAATTATTGAGCAGTGGGATGTTATCTGTTTAGGCATGGCTATCAGGCCTGATGATGGGATATTGAACTGGAGGAAACATAAGAAGTGACACAAAGATAGGGTTGCCACATCATCCCTTTAGAGCCCATTCACACAGGGACGACTTGTCAGGCGACCTAGTCGCCTGACAAGTCGCCTCCCGTTCTGTACAATGGAACCGTTCTAATCGGAGCGACGCAAGGAAAAGGTTCCTGTACGACTTTGGGGGCAACTTGGGGCGACTTGCATAGACTTCTATACAGAAGTCGTTTTGCAAGTCGCCGCGGAAGTCGTTTGCAGGTCGCCTCGCTGAGGCGACCTGCAAGTCATGTTGCCTCTGTGTGAATGGGCTCTGAATCCAGGACATATATTAATTACACAGGTTCTGAGGCTGATTTAATGCACATAAGGCACCAAGTGAGTTTAATTACCACCTTAATCAGCCACAGAACCTGTGTAATTAATGTGTGTCTTGGATTAAAGGGATGATTTGGCAACCCTACATAAAGACCCTATACCCTGGGGCTGCAACAGGGTCTAGAGCAGTGATGGCGAACCTTGGCACCCCAGTAGGGTTTCCACCTCATCCCTTTAAAAGCAAACACATATGAATTACACGGGTTCTGTGGCTGATTAAGGTGGTAATTAAACTCACTCAGTGCCTTATCTGCATTAAATTAGCTTCAGAACCTGTGTAATACATATGTGTTCGGGTTTACAGGGATGAGGTGGCAACCCTACGCCCCAGATGTTTTAGAACTACATTTCCCATGATGCTCAACTACACTGCAGACTGCATGAGCATTGTGGGAAATTCAGCTCCAAAACATCTAAGGGTGCCAAGGTTTGCCATCACTGGTCTAGAGCAGGGATCTCCAAACTAAGGTCCTCCAGCTGTTGCGGAACTCGACATTCTATGAGGATTTGTAAAACTCTGACATTCACAGACATGACTAGGCATGATGGGAATGGTAATTCCTGAACATCTGGAGGGCCGTAGTTTAGAGATTCCTGGTTTAGAAGAACAGGATGATGGAAATAGCATACATCTGCAGGTGGGCATCCATAGATGCATGCTGTTTGAAGACCAAATCATTGAAGAATTTTGAGACTTTACCGACCTCAGAAGTGTAATATCTTTTTTTTCTTTTTAATTCTTTATTTATGTATAAATATATAAAATGACATCATTACTAGATCTCTAGAAAGTTACCAAGCAACCTACAAAAAAATGTAGACACACTGCAAATTTAAGTCACGCTTACCTAAACATTAAGAATTAAAGCCTATGCGACTCTATTATACAGCATAATGTCTACTTACTATTCTCATCAACTGCTTTACCCTACTAGGATAGGAGTATGTGCTTCTTATTCCAATTTTCTCTCTCTCTCTTTAAAAGAACCCTACTATCACACACAACAACAAAAAAATGGCAAAAGGCCCTTCTATCTTCTGATTATATATCAAGATCAATACATTTTACTGGACTGATTACAAACCTGTTGCACTCTCTTAGGGATATCCCATATGGTAGAGAGATTCCTCTCCTGTTTTAACAGTTTTTATTAGTTTTCAAAAAAAAGTCGGTATAAAATACAAGCCAAATAATCTATGGCATAACTATTTTAACAAAATACAAGGTACAAAATACAGGATCGGAAATGCCGCCAGCAAAAGATCGATGAGAGCTCTTTGTCGGAAAATGCGACCGTGTGTGTGCTCCATCTGTCTTTTGCTGGCAGAATTCCAGCCAGCAAAAGATTGAGAGCAGGTTCTCTATTTTTCGGTCGGAAAAAGTTCCTATCCGAAAATGCGTTCGCCTGTATGCAATGCGGACGCGCAAAAAAAATCACGCATGCTCGGAAACAATTCGACGCATGTTCGGAAGCATTGAACTTCTTCTTCTCGGCTCGTCGTAGTGTTGTACGTCACACCGCGTTCTTGACGGTCGTAAGTTAAGAGAACTTTTGTGTGACCCGTGTGTATGCCAGGCAAGCTTGAGCGGAATTCCGTCTGAAAAACCATCTAAGTTTTCTCTGACGGAAATTCCGCTCGTGTGTACGCGGCATTAGACTGTATGGATTGTTGCTCATAAAGTTCCAATGTATAGCAGCAGCTCATTGGATATCATCTCTAAGTACCTCAACACTAGGGGACTTTACGTTACTAGTCCAGGTTAGACAAAGTGCAATATCAAAACACACTTTAAAACAAAAACAGAAAGGGTCCGAGACAAACGAGAAAGGGAGGCCCTGAGTAAAGAGGAAAGAAGTCTAGACCCAGGGCCAACGTGACTGGGTTGAAAGGGGTTTGAGCATAGGAGGAGTCGTGCTGAGATCAAAAGTAAATAGGAGTAAGGTGGTACTCACCGGATTGGTAGAAAGGGTGGAGGAGGTGGGGCTTCAGGAGCTGGAACAAGGGAAGGGTTTGGGAGGCGTTCAGTTGGAAGAGAGCCTGGATAGAACAACTTCCCACCCTCTCTTCCTTAGGGTTAAGGGTTTTTTACTTTTGTTTTGGTGTTTTGTTTATTTTGCAGGTCACGGGGTCTGGGCACTTCTGTCATAGCGGTTGGCGGGGCACGAGGTCCTTGGATATGTTATGATTAGGGACCAAAAGGTACTTTTGTAGGGACCCATCTGATGTCTGATCAATTTATTATAGTGGTCAGTGGAGTGGTGGTCAGGCAGTTAGGTCAAAGCATCTTTTGTACTGTAGTCAAGATAAAGAAGGAGAAAAAGGGAGGGGGAAGGGAGGAAAGAGGAGGAAGAAAAAGAGAAAGAATTTGCCCGCCCAGGAATATTGTGCCATTCAATAAAGCATCCACTGTCAGGTGTCTGGGTCCTGTAAATAAGAAAGCCCGGGTCCCCAGACCTTGTCAACAATTCTTTGTTCATTCCTTAGAACACTCACAATCTTTTTGTGTAACATAATCCAGGTTAGCTTGTGCTTCGATAGGGCTAGATCAACCACTGGATGCTTCCAAGCTGTGGCGATAGCTACAGTGCCTTGAAAAAGTATTCATACCCCTTGAAATTTTCCACATTTTGTCATGTTACAACCAAAAACATAAATGTATTTTATTGGGATAAACATAATTGTGTAGTGTAAGGAAAATGATAAATGGCTTTCAAATTTTTTTTTTAATTAAATATCTGAAAAGTGTGGCATGCATTTGCATTCAGCCCCTTTTACTCCGATACCCCTAACTAAAATCTAGTGGAACCAATTGCCTTCAGAAGCCACCTAATTAGTAAATAGAGTCCACTTGGGTGTAATTTAACCTCAGTATAAATACAGCTGTTCTGTGAAGCCCTCAGAGGTTTGTTAGAGAACCTTAGTGAACAAACAGCATCATGAAGGCCAAGGAACACACCAGACAAGTCAGGGATAAGGTTGTGGAGAAGTTTAAAGCAGGGTTAGGTTATAAAAAAACCCAAGCTTTGAACATCTCAAGGAGCATTGTTCAATCCATCATCCGAAAATGGAAAGAGTATGGCACAACTACAAACCTACCAAGACATGGCCGTCCACCTAAACTGACCGAGAGCATTAATCAGAGGTTAATTCTGGAGGAGCTGCAGAGATCCATAGCTCAGGTGGGAGAATCTGTCCACAGGACAACTATTAGTCGTGCTCTCCACGAATCTGACCTTTATGGAAGAGTGGCAAGAAGAAAGCCATTGTTGAAAGAAAGCCATAAGAAGTTCTATTTGCAGTTTGTGAGAAGTCATGTGGAGGACACAGCAAACATGTGGAAGAAGGTGCTCTGGTCAGATGAGACCAAAATTGAACTTTTTGGCCTAAAAGCAAAATGTTATGTGTGGAGGAAAACTAACACTGCACATCACTCTGAACACACCATCCCCACGGTGAAACATGGTGGTGGCAGCATCATGCTGTGGGGATGCTTTTCTTCAGCAGGGACAGGGAAGCTCATCAGGGTTGATGGAAAGATGGATGGAGCCAAATACAGGGCAATCTTAGAAGAAAACCTGTTAGAGTCTGCAAAAGACTTGAGATTCGGGCGGAGGTTCACCTTCCAGCAGGACAAGGACCCTAAACATACAGCCAGAGCTACAATGGAATGGTTTAGATCAAAGTATATTCATGTGTTAGAATGGCCCAGTCAAAGTCAAGACATTCATTCAATTGAGAATATGTGGCAAGACTTGAAAATTGCTGTTCACAGACGCTTTCCATCCAATCTGACAGAACTTGGGCTATTTCGCAAAGAAGAATGGGCAAAAATCACACTCTCTAGATGTGCAAAGCTGGTAGAGACATCCCCAAAAAGACTTGCAGCTGTAATTGCAGTGAAAGGTGGTTCTACAAAGTATTGACTCAGGGGGGCGCCATTAGGGTTGCCACATCATCCCTTTAATCCAGCACACATATGAATTACACAGGTTCTGAGGCTGATTTAATGCAGATGAGGCACCGAGTGAGTTTAATTACCACCTTAATCAGCCACAGAACCTGTGTAATTAATGTGTGTCCTGGATTAAAGGGATGATATGGCAAGCCTAGGCGCCATACAAATGCGCGCCTCACTTTTCACATATTTTTTTGTGAAAAAAATTGAAAACCATTTATAATTTCCCTTCCACTTCACAATTATGTGCCACTTTGTGTTGGTCTATCAAATAAAATCCCAACAAAATACATTTACGTTTTTGGTTGTGTAGCGCCCACCACCTTTGGGTGGGTGCTATAAGGTTAAAAGACAGGTTAAATTACCAGTGCCTTACTGTTTGTATAGGTCTGGAGGTTTGATTTGGGTTAGGGTGGAGTTGTAGGTAAGAGGGGGGTGTGACCACCTGTTCATCATCATCCTGGTAAACCCTCCCTTGCTTCTCCAGAGTAATGTTCTGGAAAGGAGGTGGGTCAGGGCTTGAAGGACAGGCAGTGAGTATAGCCCTGGTCTAATGGTCAAGTTGTTTGGGCAGGGGAGTTGGAGTTCGAGAGTCTACGTGAGAAAGAGAAAGGAGAGAGTTGGCAGGAGTGGAAAGGCAGCAAGATGTGACGTTAAGGATCAGGGCTGGAAGGCCTGGGGTTCAGAGACCCAGAGCTGGAAAGCCACGGAGCTTTGCCGGAAGGCATGGAGGTTCAGAGACTCCATAGCTGGAAGGTTTTATCAACCAAGAATCAAGAAGTGGCTGCAAACCGACCTGAGTAGACCGGGGGTTCCTGGACTTTCTTGAGCTGGCGAGGGAAGAAATGACTGGAGGTGAGAAGGCAGGCGAGGCCTGAGACACCCAGCATTTCAGTAGTACCACATGCTTTTCAGAGGGACATGAGCCGGTTCGTTAAGGGAAGATTCGAACTACTCCTGCAGCTTAGACAAGAGGCAACTTATATCTGTTGGCATCATTCAAGTAACATTACTGCCGAATCAGGAATAAAAGTTAATGTTTGAACTGTTCAACTGCCTCTGTGATTACTACAAGGGGGGTGGAAGAAGTGGCGGTTAAACCAGCATGTACTGTAATGAACTAACTAGCAGCTCCTACGGGGGTAGTAGTGCGCTACAGTTGTAACATGACCAAATGTGGAAAATTTCAAGGGGTATGAATACTTTTTCAAGGTACTGTATCTTGGCTGCCAAAAATTTTAAATAAATTAACGTCTTCATATGTCCTGGAATATCATCCACTGGCTTATTCAATAAAGTCCATGCAAAAAAAGGAGAAAGGCTGGTGCTATGAAAGTCAACTAAAACATTGTTTTATTAATGTGAACAGCTGCCAAAAAGAAAGCCAACGCGTTTCTGCCAGAATTGATTAAGGCCTAAAGGCCGAAACACGCTGGGTTTCTTTTTGACTGCTGTTCACATGCAATAATAAAATGATGTTTTAGCTGAAGTTCATAGCACCAGCCTTTCTCCTTTTTCGCATGGACTATATGGAGGTTTACAGAGACTTCATAGGCTGAGTGCTGTGTTCTTGAGGCTCCCCAGGCATTAAACAGGAGGTAGTAGCTCGGATGCACCTGTTCCTTAATCAATAAAGTGATCTAGGTGCCCTTGGGGATGTTAACCATCATGACTGAATACATCAAAGAATAGACACAAATCCAGAACCTTTTGACCTTGGGGCATGCCCGCCAAATGTGAAGGGCCGTTCCCACCTGTCCACAACCCCTGAAGCATAAAGGTGAGGAACCTGGGTACATGAGTGAGGGGCGCTCTGGTACTAAATACCATTTAGAGTAGCAGAGAGACTCCTTTTGGGTGCAAAACACCAAACGCCTTATCCAAAACCTGATTGACTGGGCCAAGAGGAACTAAATCCCAAGCATGCAAGCAACAGTTCGTTAATCCCAGCACCGAGGCATGCCGGGAATGTACAATGTCTCTTCTGCAATAAGCCTGGCAGCTCCCAAATTTTTACTTTGTTTCCTTTAAGTGCCAGTTTAAGTATGCTGCTCCGATACACAAGCATCTACAGAATCCAACTAATGTAGGCATTATCGTTATTCTGTTTTTACAGATACTTAGTCCTTGTCCTTTCAGTCGGGGCCTACATCCTGCAGTTCAGTTTGCTGCAGCTACAATATATAGCACATTTGTTTTTTAACCTCGATGTAACATTTTGTTTTTTTTCAGGCTGTTAGGTTGATCCACCTTAGAAGCGCAAAAACTATGAACAGCCATTACCGAGTCGCTAAACTGAACATATTTCATCTTAACACAAGTCATGAGGGCCTGTATTCCGCCATCAGCACCTACCCTCCGTGCTTCTGCCATTGCCGAGGACATGCCGCTTTCTAATTTAACAGACGAACATCAATCCGGTTATAAAGGTTTAGTGCAGCACTCCGTAATGTCATTGTATTGTTTTGTCACTGCATTGTTTTTATACATAATGCTATTAATTTTACAGATGGGGAAACTGTGTTTATTTATTGGTGCATCCCTGCCAGGCCTTGATGTATTTTTGGCTGGCTCTTCTTATCGCTATAAATTGTTCTGCCTGAAACAGAGAGTCTTTTATTTTGTTTTATCTCCGCGCTGCCATCTGATTCTAAAATTGACTCTCCATTGATGGCCTTTTTAACCTTTTACACTGAAACTCCTTATATGCTTCTATTCTGTAGATATTGGGATAGGTCACAACAGTGTGCGGTACTGAAAGCTTTCTAAATCAGTGCTGAATTGCCTTAATTAAGCTTAATTGTCTTGATTAAGCCCTGTCTTACCCTAGGTTCACATCTTTTTTAGTGCGTTTTGCAGTTTGTAGAAACGCTCTACAGTCCATTTAACATGCTTGCCTATGGTACAAATTCACATCTATCCGTTTGGCAGACGGTGCGTTTTTGGAAAGGGTCGGGGACTTTTTTCCCGCGATTTGCGGGTAATAGACTTCAATGGAACCGCACCATGTTGTTGTGTTTGTGTTGTGTTTGTTTGTGATGCGATTTTTGATGTGTTTTGCGTTTTGTGTTTTTTTATTTTAACACTGTATATAGCTGGTTGCTAAGCAAAGGGGCAGGAAGCCGGCTGCCGCGTTCTTAACAACCGACGAGTCCTCAACTGTTAGCGGCTGACAGCTGAATGTAAAAAAAAAAAATTGCTGGCAAAAAAAAAATTGCGAAAAAAACGGCGTGAGGTCCCCCCCCCAGGTCTATACCAGGCCCTTGGATCTAGTATGGATTCGGAGGGGAGCCCCCCCATCAAAATGATATAAAAAAATGGCGTGGGGTCCCCCCCAAAATCCATACCAGACCCTTATCCAAGCATGCCCCCCGGCAGGTCAGGAAAGGGAGGGGACCAGCGAGTGCCCCCCCTCCTGAACCATACCAGGCTGCATGCCCTCAACATGGAAAGGGAGGGGACGAGCAAGTGCCCCCCCTCCTGAACCATACCAGGCTGCATGCCCTCAACATGGAAAGGGAGGGGACGAGCAAGTGCCCCCCCTCCTGAACCATATCAGGCTGCATGCCCTCAACATGGGGGGGTCTCTGCGCCCCCCACCCTAAGGCACCTCACGACCATATTGATGAGGACAAGGGCCCCTTCCCGACAACCCTGGCCGGTGGTTGTCGGGGTCTGCGGGTGGGGTGGGCTTATTGGAATCTGAAAGTCCCCCCCCTATGTGAGAGGGTATCAGTTACATCGTACCCCTACCCATTTATCTGAAAAAGCAGTGAAATGCAAAAAAAACAACAAAACTTTTTTGACAAGTCCTTTATTGATAAAATAGCTCTGAACCGTCTTCTCCCGCCGCCGGGAGAGACGGCGGTGGGAGAAGACAGCTCAGAGCTATTTAATTAATAAAGGACGGTCAAAAAACATTTTGTTGTTTTTGTTTTAAATTTCACTGCTTTTTTAGGTGAATGGGTAATGGTACGATGTACTGTACCTGATACCCATTCACATGGGGGGGCGGGGTCTGGGGGCCCCCTTCTTAAGGGGGGCTTCCAGATTCTGATAAGCCCCCCCACCCAAAGACCCTGGCAACCACCGGCCAGGGTTGTCGGGAAGAGGCCCTTGTCCTTATCAACTTGGGCACCCCCCCATATTGAGGGCATGCGGCCTGGTATGGTTCAGGGGGGCACTCGCTCATCCCCTCCCTTTCCTGACCTACCAAGCAGCATGCTCGGATGAGGGTCTGGTATGGTTTTTGGGGGGGACCTCACACCATTTTGAAAAAAAAATAGGCGGGGGGGCTCTCCAAATCCATACTAGACTCAAAGGACCTTTGGGGGAACCCCACAACATTTTTTTTCACAAATTTTTTTGCAGGAAATTTTTTTCAGTTTTACATTCAGCTGTCAGCGGGGAACCACGCTGACAGCTGATGACTTATCGGTTGTTAAGAGCAATCAGCTATATACAGTGGGTTTACAGTGTGTTTAAAGAAAAAAAAAACATAAATGTATGTAAAAACATGCATGTAAAAACGCATAAAAACCCTGGTTTAAAAACGCAAAATGCACTGCAAAACGTGCCTGAAAAATGCATCAAGCACAGCTACATAGATGTGAACCTAGACTTGGGCCTGGTACACACAATGAGATTATCGGTTGAATGATTGCTCTTTTTTTTTTTTTGCATGTGAAAACAAATAGGTTACTAAAGTACGAAAATGCTTGTACGACAGAATAAAAATTTGGTAGTGATGTAATGTATTTATATTGTATTTTCGGACAAAAACTGCACTGAGTAAATGAAACGCTCTGGTATCGCACAAGAAATTTTTTTGTTTTTGTACCTTTCGCATAGTTTCAGATGAAAGCTGTGTACTAACGATCAGATTATCGTACGATCGCTTCGAAAGATGCATTTTTTGTACAATATTCTGATTGTGTGTACTAGGCTTTAATTTGTACTCTGTTTAGAATTTCTAGATGTACATACAAGTATGTGAATATGCAAGTCAACGAAGCCCCCAATAAATGCCCAGTCCTTTTAATATGCAGGAGCATGTGGTCTCCTTTGCAGGATTCCTGCTGTGTCTTCCAGGATTCTCAGGATTCTTGCTGGGTTCTCCAGAATATTTCTGAGGATTCCTGCTGGGATTTCCAGAGTTCCCAGGACCTCCACTATCTCCAGATTAGTTCCAGGGCGTATACTAGGCATGTGCAATTCGTTTCGTTCCCTAATTCGTTTTTTAATGAATTTTCGACAAATTCGTTAATTCGGAAACATACGAATTAGCGAAAAACCGTTTAACGAATTTTTTCCGAATATTCGTAAATCCGATAAAATTGGACATTTGTAAATTCGGGCATTCGTACATTCGCAATTTACGAATGTACATTCGTACATTAGTAAATTAGTGAATTCGTAAATTTGTAAATTTGAAAATTCGGAAATCTGAAATAATAGTTAACTAATAATAACTTAACTATTAGTAATTACTAGTAACTTTTAAATTATAGGTATTGTAATTTCCTTTAAAATTTGGCTGTTAGTGAACGTAACACATACAAATTTATCCGAAGTTATGAATGATCCGAAAAAACAGAATGGAACGTAATGAATTAATAATAATAAATAACAATAATAACAACGTTTTATTATTATTATTAATTTGTTCCGTTCCATTTGTTTAGGTGCAGCATTCGTTTTGGATAATTCGTAACTTCGGATAATTTCGTATTTGTTACGTTCACTGACAGTCAAATTTGAAAGGAAATTACAATACCTATAATTTAATAGTTAGTTACTATTTCAGATTTTTGAATTTTCAGGTTTTTGGATTTTCAAACTTCGAATTTACAAATTTCCGAATTTTCTAATTTACAAATGTACGATTTTACGAATTTACGAATGTACGAATTTACAAATGTACAAATGTAAAAATGTACGAATGTACGAATGAACGAATGTACGAATGACCGAATGTTCGAATTTACATATGTACGAATGTACGAATGAACGCATTTACGAATGAACGAATTTACGAATCGCGATCATAACGAATGACACGAAAAACGAAAAAAATAATAAACGAATGAAACAAAAATGAAAATGAATGAATTTTTTGGCTGTGCACATGTCTAGCGTATACTCTTGGAGGAGAGGTATTTAAGCACCAGCCTTTGAAGTGGCTGGGTCAGTATCTTTTCGCCAGCAGCAGTTGCCTGTATCTTGCCAACCCAGATTGGCCTGAATACTCTGTTGCTTGCTGCCCTCCAAGACCCCTGCCTGAACCTGATTACCTTCTTGCTTGTCGCCTACCATGACTTCTGCCTGGACCTGACTACTCTCTCGTCTGCTGCCTGCTATGACCTCTGCCTGGACCTGACCACTCTCTGGTCTGCTGCCTGCTATGACCTCTGCCTGGACCTGACCACTCTCTGGTCTGCTGCCTGCTATGACCTCTGCCTGGACCTGACCACTCTCATGTCTGATGCCTGCCTTGACCTCTGCCTGGACCTGACCACTCTCTCGTCTGCTGCCTGCTATGACCTCTGCCTGGACCTGACCACTCTCTCGTCTGCTGCCTGCTATGACCTCTGCCTGGACCTGACCACTCTCATGTCTGATGCCTGCCTTGACCTCTGCCTGGACCTGACTACTCTCTCGTCTTCTGCCTGCTATGACCTCTGCCTGGTCCTGACCACTCTTCTGCCTACTGCTAGCCTAGACCTTTGCCTGGACACAAAATGAAGAAAAGGTGGCAAGAATGTTGACCACCACTGGCCTAAATAATCAGTTTGAATTATAAGCAGGCAAGGGGATTCTCACTACACTGTGGTTGGTAAATTATGTTAATACTACAAATCAAATCCAAGAAAAAAATTTGATCCTAAGATCTGAACCAAGCAGTTGCCTTGACATTGCCAATATAACCTCATAAGGAGGCTCATGTGGCATCTCCTTCTTGGGCGTTCCCAGTTGTGACTATGCAGATCTAGCTAAATAATTAGCACAAATGGCAGCGTTTGTTAATGCAGCACACGTCAACGTCCGCCAGAGACAAGTAGGCTGCACACAAGAGCCCTTACCATTGGAAAAAAAAAGCAGAAATATTGATTGAAATAAAGAGAAGTGTGAATTTCAGTGTCCACGCTCAATATATATTATATAGCTTCTTAGTCAGAGACAATCCCTCGCCAGGCGTTCGGCTCTCGTCAGGCACTTTCACAAATGTCAGATCGTGATCTTCACTTGATGAACACTTGTCTGTCTCATTTCTTTCATTTAGCCCGAGACTTAAGGGAATCCTGGGCGGAAAATGAAAAACCGACGGAGAAAGGGAGAAAAAAAAAAAATCATTCGCCTTCTGCTTTTCTGAATATCAGTAATTAGCTGCCTGCGCTAAACAAGAACTGAGAACACAGCAATGGTAATTAGGATGAAGAATGGGCTTGTTAGGAAGCTTTATCATTTTGTAATTAGAAATGCTATTGTGAGTTTTGGAAGAGTTACCTATACGGCCTCGCTCGGTAAACAAGTACACGGTGTGGTAATCCATAGCCAAAACCAACGTTTTTTAACCAAATTTTGTTGATGTCAGATTCTCATAATAAGAATTTAAATGCAAAGAGTCACTTCAGTTTAAAGTGGCCCTTTAATTAACTGTTCATGAATAAATTCTTGCCATGTCACAATATACATCAACAGTATCATTTGCAAAAATCAGCACAAAGCCAGCCTTGAGCTCCAGTCCAGTGACTTTGCCTAGGCTGAGATGATGTCATCAATCTACTGCAGGCGGACCTTGAGCTCCAGTCTAGTGACTTTGCCTAGGCTGAGATGATGTCATCAGTCTACTGCAGGCGGACCTTGAGCTCCAGTCCAGTGACTTTGCCTTGGCTGAGATGATGTCATCAGTCTACTGCAGGCGGACCTTGAGCTCCAGTCCAGTGACTTTGCCTTGGCTGAGATGATGTCATCATGCTACTGCAGGCGGACCTTAAGCTCCAGTCCAGTGACTTTGCCTAGCCTGAGATGATGTCATCAGTCTACTGCAGGCGGACCTTGAGCTCCAGTCCAGTGACTTTGCCTAGCCTGAGATGATGTCATCAGTCTACTGCAGCCGGACCTTGAGCTCCAGTCCAGTGACTTTGCCAAGGCTGAGATGATGTCATCAGTCTACTGCGAGAGGCTTCTTCTTCTCTCATTTTGATGATCCTGCTGCATGCCTGGTTGTCCAGGAGCATTTAAAGGAATAGTGGCATACTTTTAATTTGATAGCGGATCAAGCTTGGTGGTGAACACAAGATCTTCTGTACCCATTGTAAGAATGATATAGTGTGGACTGAGAATGAGATGCCATATCATAACATGTTCTCATTGGCATTATCCCAAATTAAATGGAAGAGAGAAAGGACAAAGGGGTGGGACTTTATATAAACCTTTAAGAACACAGCACACAATGCATATAGATTAAAAAGGTTCTTTATTAAGTTCATACAGATAAAAGATGCCTAATAGCATACAGCAATGCAGTTATTATCATACAGTATAGAGCACAGAGGTATATAATCAATGAGAGCTGGGTCTGGTCGACGCGTTTCACAGAACTCCTGCTTCTTTAGGACCATTCAAGCAAGTATAATATGTAACTCTTAACTTTAGTGAGAATATGTAGCTCCTACAGGCATCATAAAAATAAAATAAAAGGTTGACATGGATCTCCAGATGGGGATAGCGCCTACCGGCACCATGTAAATAGCCCACCACATCCAGATCTGTGGTAACAGGCATAATATATTTGGGATAAGAATATGGAACCGGAAATCCTGAACACACAGAAGGCAGCAGACACAGGTATTAATCTGCCTACAGCATATTGTCAGTAATAATAACAGTCCCAAAGTGGTGAGGGCCCTGTATCCAGGTGTCTCCCTTGAAACACTCCATTAGCAACCAGAGTCCATATCAAAACCTCATTTACCATCTGTTTAGCACCACACATGTGAGGTATCACCACAATCGTTAGAGTGAGAGCAATAATTCTAGCACTAGACCTCCTCTGCAACTCTAAACAGGTAAGCTGTAAAAAAATTTAGGCGTCGCCTATGGAGATTTTTAGGTTAGGTACCGTAGTTTGTCGCCATTCCACGAGTGTGCGCAACATTGAAGCGTGACATGTTAGGTATCTATTTACTCGGTGTAACATCATGTAAAGTGATGTTACCTAAATCTAATGTAAAGTGACATTTACAAGCTTACCGGAGCTGTCTCTAAGCCCTGAACTGATCGGGTGTGGCCGCTGTATGCTCTTGGAGGACCGCAGCGACATCTGACGTCACTTACTTCTCAGGCAGACAGAAAGGATTTTTTTTTTTAAGGCAAAATGCCCTTTTTTTTTCTTTTAAAGGTAAATGAGAGATCTGAGGTCTTTCTGACCCCAGATCTCTCAATAAAGAGGGCCTGTCATGCTTATTTCTATTACAAGGGATGTTTACATTCTTTATAATAGGAATAAATGTGATAAAAAAATAAATGAAGGGTCAGTGTAAAAACAAAAAATAAAAAGTAAAATAAATAAGAAAAATACATTTAAAGCACCCCATCCCTCTGAGCTCACACGCAGAAGCGAATGCATACTTAAGTCATGCCCACATATGTAAACAGTCTTCAAACCACACATGTGAGGTATCGCCACAATTGTTAGAGTGAGAGCAATAATTCTAGCACTAAACCTCCTCTGTAACTCTAAACAAGTAACCTGTAAAACTTTTTAAACGTTGCCTATGGAGATTTTTAAGTACCGTAGCTTGTCGCCATTCCGCGCAATTTTAAATCATAACATGTTAGGTATCTATTTACTCGGCGTAACATTATCTATAGTACAAAAAATTGGGCTAACTTTACTGTTTTTTTGTTTTCTTTAAATTCATGAAAGTGTATTTTTTCCAAGAAAATTGTGTTTAAAAGACCGCTGCGCAAATACAGTGTGACATAAAATATTGCAATGATTGTCATTTTATTCTCTAGGGCCTCTGCTAATATATATATATATATATATATATATATATATATATATATATATATATATATATATATATATATATATACATACAGTGGGGCAAAAAAATATTTAGTCAGCCACCAATTGTGCAAGTTCTCCCACTTAAAAAGATGAGAGAGGCCTGTAATAGTCATCATAGGTATACCTCAACTATGAGAGACAAAATGTGGAAACAAATCCAGACAATCACATTGTCTGATTTTTGAAAGAATGTATTTGCAAATTGTGGTGGAAAATAAGTATTTGGCCAATATCAAAAGTTCATCTCAATACTTTGTTATATATCCTTTGTTGGCAATGACAGAGGTCAAAAGTTTTCTGTAAGTCTTCACAAGGTTGTCACACACTGTTGCTGGTATGTTGGCCCATTCCTCCATGCAGATCTCCTCTAGAGCAGTGATGTTTTTGGGCTGTCGCTGGGCAACACGGCGGACTTTCAACTCCCTCCAAAGGTTTTCTATGGGGTTGAGATCTGGAGACTGGCTAGGCCACTCCAGGACCTTGAAATGCTTCTTATGAAGCCACTCCTTCGTTGCCCGGACGGTGTGTTTGGGATCATTCTCATGCTGAAAGACCCAGCCACGTTTCATCTTCAATTCTCTTGCTGATGGGAGGAGGTTTGCACTCAAAATCTCACAATACATGGCCCCATTCATTCTTTCATGTACACGGATCAGTCATTCTGTTCCCTTTGCAGAGAAACAGCCCCAAAGCATGATGTTGCCACACCCATGCTTCACAGTAGGTATGGTGTTCTTTGGTTGCAACTCAGCAGTCTCTCTCCTCCAAACACGACGAGTTGTGTTTCTACAAAACAGTTCTACTTTGGTTTCATCTGACCATATGACATTCTCCCAATCCTCTTCTGGATCATCCAAATGCTCTCTAGCAAACCTCAGACAGGCCTGGACATGTACTGGCTTAAGCAGGGGGACACGTCTGGCACTGCAGGATCTGAGTCCCTGGCGGCGTAGTGTGTTACTGATGGTAGCCTTTGTTACGTTGGTCCCAGCTCTCTGTAGGTCATTCACTAGGTCCCCCCGTGTGGTTCTGGGATATTTGTTCACCATTCTTGTGATCATTTTGACCCCATGGGGTTCAGATCTTGCGTGGAGCCCCAGATTGAGGGAGATTATCAGTGGTCTTGTATGTCTTCCATTTTCTAAATATTGCTCCCACAGTTGATTTCTTCACACCAAGCTGCTTGCCTATTGCAGATTCAATCTTCCCAGCCTGGTGCAGGTCTACAATTTTGTTTCTGGTGTCCTTCGACAGCTCTTTGGTCTTCACCATAGTGGAGTTTGGAGTGTGACTGTTTGAGGTTGTGGACAGGTGTCTTTTATACTGATAACAAGTTCAAACAGGTGCCATTAATACAGGTAATGAGTGGAGGACAGAGGAGCCTCTTAAATAAGAAGATACAGGTCTGTGAGAGCCAGAAATCTTGCTTGTTTGTAGGTGACCAAATACTTATTTTCCACCATAATTTGCAAATAAATTCTTTCAAAAATCAGACAATGTGATTGTCTGGATTTGTTTCCACATTTTGTCTCTCATAGTTGAGTTATACCTATGATGACAATTACAGGCCTCTCTCATCTTTTTAAGTGGGAGAACTTGCACAATTGGTGGCTGACTAAATGCTTTTTTACCCCACTGTATATATATATAATGTTTGGGGGTTCTAAGTCATTTTCTAGCAAAAAATACTCATTTAAACTTGTAAACAACAAGTGTCAGAAAAAGGCTTGCTCCTTAAGTGGTTCTAAGAATTTACAAAACATATAAAATGATTATTTTCATTCTCCTCCTGTAGAAGTTATACATATTTTTTTCAGGCTACGCTCTTTAGAAAACATAAATTAAAATATGTTAAAACACAGAGTGTTTCTGTCAGGGTAAAATAACTTTTATGCATGTTGGCAAATGTAATAAAATTGCACTTTACTGTTGATTCTAGAAAGCAGGGGCGTATATAATGTCTGCGCTATTTACTGTTTAACTCGAGAAACAAATCTTGTATCCATGCTTTTAAATCTTTTTTCTTTTTATTTATTTTTTTATTTTTTATTTCTCTCCATTCTCTCCATCCGGAGGAGATCAAACTAATTGGTATTAAAATGACAAAAACACAAATCAGTATTGTAGACGGGATTTTATGACGCCTGACACAAAAAAAAAAAAAAACTTTCACTCTTTAAAGACAATTTGGAAACACGGCAATAAAAATAAATGAAATCCTTAAATATCACAATAAAAGGATATTTATGAATGGTTAAAAATGGTAGCTCGCAGCCTGACGATAAAACACGGTCTTGTGATCGCTTTTGACGAACGCGGGCCTCTCCGTACTCAGAGCTTTCAAACCGCGACGGTTTTGTATTTTTCGGTTGAAACAGTCGGCTCATTTTTTCTTTGGGCCGGGATTTAATGTTCCTGAGAAGAATGGGTAAGAACCGCAGCAATACAAGCAACTCTTCTCTACGGTGAATGTGGGAAAAGGAGCCGCTTGGAGCTGTGGGGATCCGGTACAGAGACTGCCAAGCAATGGTGCAGGAGATGGATTGTAGCAAAAGTATTTTATTGGGTTTAACTGTGAACTCCAGGCAAGCCGCTTTTGAAATTCATATACGGCAACATTGCTGACCTCACTTTTGTTTGTTCCAGTTAAGCAGAACACTTTGGTCTTGGACCCGCCCAACTTGCTAATGTTAGATTAACATGTGTCGTGTTGGAGGGACTAGCTTGGAGTGCTGCCCCCTCATCTAGTCTGAATCCCGCTCTGCAATGGTTTAAGGCACTGGCACCCAACCTGTGGCCCTTTGGTATATGATTTGTGGGCCTCAGACCTCAGCAGCCTGTAGTGGGAACATTTATTAGGGTAATAGCATTGATCTCTACTAGCCCTTAATGTCAGAGGCGTAACTAGAACCTTCAGGGTCCTAATGCAGGAAACCATGACCCGACCAGGGCCCTTACCACTGATCCCAGGGCTCTTTACTCCCATCGTGGGACCCTTTATTACGGCCCCGCAGCGGGCCATCTTCTTGCTGTAAGCAGTTTCAGTACAGGTGAGAAGCCGGTACAACTGTGCAAGACTGAAGAGAAGGGTGGAGTTAAGCTTTAGGGAACTTATAACTGAATTAGATGTTGGTCTTTTATATCTCCATGGAGCTAAGCTTTAGCCACCTCCTGCTTGGCATATAGACAAATGACGGTGGCGGGGTGGCTCTCTCATTCTGGGACAATGTCATGTGACATTGCCCCACTATCGTCACAGGGGGCGCAGCGATCAGCAGTGCATTGTGTCCCTGGAATATGGCACCGTCCCCAATGACGCGGCTCTTTACCCATGTGATCAGCTTGGTCCAATCACAGCCAATCATCACATGTAAACAAGTAAATGCTATTCAACTCAAATTCCTCCACAGGGCCTACTACACCCCACAGAGACGAGCCCGCATATACCCCCAACGAGACCCGTTGTGCCCCATCTGTAGGCAGGAGGTAGGCTCATTCTGGCATATGGTCTGGTCCTGCCCCAAACTCCGACCTTATTGGGAGGCAGTCAATGATACCCTGAACAAGGTGAGTGGGACGCAGATACCGCTGGACCCCCTGACTCTCTTACTAAGTCACTTGGATGAGGTGCAGGGAGACCGGTATACTAAGCTTTGCATGACATTCTCCCTGTTCTATGCTAGAAGGGAAATACTCCTAAGATGGAAGTCGGCAGAGCCAACCACGAGCAACTCTTGGTGCCTTTCAATGAACTCAGTACTACCCCTTCACAGGCTCACATACGAGAGCAGGCAGTGCCCAGCAAAATTCGATAAGGTCTGGTCGGGGTGGATAGACGCTAATGGCTAAAGTACTAGTGGTGGACCTGAAGGATCACATGGGAGAGAGGACATCTCATCTGGATTCCGTTCTACTCACCCTCCTTCGCCCCACCCCCCCCCCCCCCCCGGAAATCACTTTTATTATGTTATGTAGGCTATATGCATGGGCATAGAATGTGGGAAGACTATGCTGGTAGAGAACCCTGGCTGAAGCTAGGAATAACTTGATAAATATCAAGAATGTATTCCACTGGACTAGGGATTAGATCCCTAGACTGGTACAGATTTCATCCTGCTTTTTATGTGTGTGTGGATGTATTTCTACCGATCATGACATTGTAATGCTGATTTGTTCTACAATAAACATTTCTGTTAAAAAGAAACAAACAAGGACATGCTGGTTATCGGCTTTCCTCTCCTTGTACTGACAGGGAGTGAGAAGAGCCAATCAGCAGCATTTCCTCATGGGGAGACCTGCACAGATAATCAGGGAAATGATCATCAGTGCCGCCCCAACAGTGCCCAGCAGTGATGCCAGTCAGTGCCCATCAGTGCCTGCTCATCAGCGCCGCCTATTAGTGCCCATCAGTGCTGGCGCTCCCACTAGGTGAACTAGGCTGCCGCCTAGGATGCATCTCCTAGGGGGCACAGCCTTGGCCCGCTGACTTCCCGGTTAGCCTGGCCGGGGCACACGAGGCGGAGGAAGGGAAGAGGCAGGCATGAGGTTGGCAGAGGAGGCGGGCACAGCTGGGGGGGTGGAGGAGGTGTGTATGAGGTCAGCAGAGGAGGCGGGCACAGCTGGGGAGGCGGAGGAGCACAGCTGAAGAGGCGGACTCTGAACATAGCTGCTGAGTTTGGTGAGTCCGCTCTCTGATCCTGCCACCTGTGCAGCCCTAGGCCTGACTAACGACATGCCGGCCTCAGCCCCCCCACTAAGATTGTTAGTCTAGCCTAGGGCGCAAAATAGTTAAGCACCGGCCCTGCCTATCAGTGCTGCCTATCAGTGCCAATCAGTGCTGTATATCAGTGCCTCCTCATCAGTGTCATTTCATCAGTGCCCCCTCATGAGTGCCATCTTATCAGCGCCCATCAGTGCCCATCAGTGCCACCTCATCAGTGCAGCATATTAGTACCTCCTCATCAGTGCCCTTCAGTGCAACTTCATCAGTGCACATCAGTGAAGGAGAAAATTTGCTTATTTGCCAACTTCACAAAGAAAAACTTTTTTTTTCATTTTTTTTTTTTTAGCAAAAAATAAAAACCCCAGTGGTGATTAAAAACCACCAAAAGAAAGCTATATCTGTCTCAAAAAAATGATAAAAATTTAGTTTGGGTACAGTGTTGCATGACCGCACAATTGCCATTCAAAGTGTGACATCGCTGAAAGCTGAAAATTGGCCTGGGCAGGAATGGGGTAGAAGTTCCCCGTATTGAAGCGGTTAAAGAGAACCTATCACTTTACCTATTCAACGCTAAAAAAAAGTTTTGGCTCTAGGTTTTTGTTTTTTTTAATTATGTTCTGTGGGCTTGTAGCAAACATTTCTCTTATGATGTGATATTTGTCCCATCGCTGACAACGCCCCCGTATACCCGGAATATACACAATGAATCTAGGCCAGGTTAAAAACATATATTATCCCTCCTCTTCTCTCTGGAGTCCATTCCTATGCGGCTTTAATTAGGAATACACAAAGCAAACACACATCTGCCTTCTAATATTAGTATTCATGGCTCCGTACACACATCCGGCACTGTATTGTGATGATTTATTGACTACCCTTAAGCAAAATGCCACCGCTTATTATTTCCTGAAGACGATCCGTGTCAGATGAAGTTTGCATAATGGCACTTTTTGGCAAAGTTTGAAAGTTAAAAAAAGGGCAATATCTTATTATCTTATTGTGTTATGATGATTGTATGTACATTGTGTTTTTTTTTTTTTTGTCTTGTTTTGTTTTTTTACTTTCTTAAGGCAAATAAGACTTATAAAATGAAATAATAAAAGGAAATGAGAGTATTTTTTACATTTTTGACCTAGCACAAAGGAACCAAAACCACTTCTTGGAGATCAGCTTACCTGCTCTGGATTATAGAAGGGGCATCACTTAGAGGTGTATTTATCAGTGGCGGCTAGTGTGTTTTTTTTGGGGGAGGCGTCAAACAACTTCCCCCCCACTCAGTTGGTTGGTCGGTCGGCATCACCCCCCTGGCACTTACACCATTTAGATTGTGGGCAGCGGGTTGGTATGCAAGCTCTTACGGGCAGCGGCCGGGTTGCAGGCTCCTATGGATGGCGGGCAGCAGGTTGGTTCTTATACAATAGATGGATCTGTATATCATAGAAAATAAATATGCTCCTCATCTCCATCTAGTGTCTATATAGCAGTTGTTAGGACCAGTAGAATGTGCTGTGTCTCATGGAGGATGATGATGCTCCTCATCTCCATCTAGTGGCCATATTGTGTTTATTATGGCCACTAGATGGTACTGCGTATCATGGGAGATACTTATGCTCCTCATCTCCATCTAGTGGCCATATTCTGGTTATTATGGCCACTAGATGGTTAGGCGTATCATGGGAGATACTTATGCGCCTCATCTCCATCTAGTGTCCATCATGCAGTTATTATGGCCAATAAATGGAGCTGTGTGTCATAGAAAATGAATATGCTCCTCAGCTCCATCTAGAGCCTATAATGCAGTTTTTAGGACCAATAGATGGTGCTGCGTCTCATGGAAGATAATGGTGCTCCTTATCGCTATCTAGTGGCCATATTCTGGTTATTATGGCCACTAGATGGTGCTGCGTATCATGGAAGATACTTATGCTCCTCATCTCCATCTAGTGGCCATCATGAAGTTATTATGGCCAATAGATGGAGCTGTGTGTCATAGAAAATATATATGCTCCTCAGCTCCATCTAGAGCCTATAATGCAGTTTTTAGGACCAATAGATGGTGCTGTGTCTCATGGAAGATAATGGTGCTCCTCATCGCTATCTAGTGGCCATGTTCTGGTTATTATGGCCACTAGATGGTGCTGCGTATCATGGGAGATACTTATGCTCCTCATCTCCATCTAGTGGCCATCATGAAGTTATTATGGCCAATAGATGGAGCTGTGTGTCATAAAAAATATATATGCTCCTCAGCTCCATCTAGAGCCTATAATGCAGTTTTTAGGACCAATAGATGGTGCTGTGTCTCATGGAAGATAATGATGCTTCTCATTGCCATCTAGTGGCCATATTCTGGTTATTATGGCCACCAGATGGTGCTGCGTTTCATGAGAGATACCTATGCTCCTCATGTCCATCTATGGGGCTCTGCAGTTTCCACATGTATTTGCAAATGTGTGCAAATGAAACCCTGCATACTGTTAAACAGGACCATTCGATTAGTTAGCAGGCTGGCTGGTAAATTGAGCTTGGAATTTCTTTGGTTTTGTTTTGCCCCAGCCATAGGCCCCCTCAACCACTGTGCCAGGGTTGTGGGGAAGAGGCCCTTGATTTCATCAGCACATTGCCTTTATTACCATTAGGACAAGGTGCTTTGTCGGGGGGGGGGGGGGCTGTCTCCCAGGCCTAAACTAAAAACTATGCTCCCCACCAGACAGAATTTTTTATAATTTGGTGCTTTGGTACATGTTTCCCAGAGTGGTGACCAGGCCCTTTGCCATTTAGTTGACAATCCCCCATCTCCGCCATTATGCAATTATTATGGCCAATAGATGGAGCTGTGTATCATAGAAAATAAATATGCTCCTCAGCTCCATCTAATCGCCATAATGCAGTTATTATGGCCACTAGATGGGGGCTGCATATCATGGGAGATAATTATGCTCCTCATCTCCATCTAGTAGCCATAAGCAATATTTTTCCCTTTCACGTAATGTTTCAATGAATAACATTTTATTTGCAGAGAATATAGCCTTAGAATATTTGATTTTGCCCCTTTCATAGAAAACAAATTTACATGCCATTTCAACGGGCGAACAGGTTTGCCAATTTCTAATAAATACAGCTTTTAGCGTCTGGAATCCGAAAACGCAAAATACTGTTTAGTAGAGAATTCTGATGGTGAGAACATTATATAGAACAATTATTATTACTATTTTACAGTCTATTCAGAAATAAATAACCAGCAGTTTTTTCCACTTTATATAGTTATTATACTCTGTCTTCTGTATTGCCTGGAGTACTCTTTTAATGCAATTCTCTGTGTAACAAACGAACAATGGGTTCAATACAAAGCAACGCGTTCCGCCGGCGGCCTGGCCGAACAACACAAATTTACCCGGACAATCCTAAATTGCAGATTTACGGCATAAATTAGGCCGCCAGGTTGGAAAGTTCAGATTGAAGGGGAGAAACGGAAAAAAAAAAAAAACTTTCTTCTCTGGCTGCCTATAAGTATGTAAATCCCCCGACTCTCCTGCAAGTAGGTACTTAATTAAAGATGCAAAGCTACTGGAAAGTTATTATGAAAAGAAACTAGCTCACACAGGATTAATCCTATTCCTTCCCACACAAGCACAAAATTACAGAGATAGTTATCGGACTGATGAAATGGTTTTGGGTTCTTTCATTCTAATTGGTTAGTCTCCCCCCCCCCACCTCCCCCAAAGTCCTGGCTTATAAATAGGAATCCATTGGCATAACCCAGGAGCGGTTCTGCTTACGTAATGCCTATTTCCTTGAAGAAAAACATCAAAGCACATTGCGTTTTCATGGAGCACCTAATCAGTCTCATTTACAATGTTTACAATAGTTTTCTGATTTCTGAATCTTTGGTGTATCATATTTCCATTGTTATATTTCATGTGTGGGTTTGTTCATTCTCTGTATTTGCATCTCACTGCAATCACTGAGTCCCCCTGCTCAACAGTGCTGTGATAAGAGAGTACACTGCTTTTAAAGCTGAACTCCAGGCTCCACAATTGAGCGCAGCTATGCATTCAATAAAGCGATCCCCCCTCCTATATGAAAATAGTATCGAGCCAAACATGCCTGGGTTCTGTTCGAGGCATTGCTAAAGTTTGGGTGCCGGATCTGAACCCTACTGAAGTCAATGTAAAAAATAGCAATGGTCATTTTCTAGGCTAAAAGCAAGGGATTGTCAACTAAATGGCATGGGGGCTGGGCTCCACCCTGCAAACAAATTAACCAAATTAACCAAAGCAAACAAATTCTGTCTGGTGGGGAGCAGAGTTTTTAGTAAGGCCTGGGAGACCCCCCTCCCACCCCCACAAAGTACCTTGTCCTCATGGTAATAAAGGCAGGGTGTTGATGAAATCAAGGGCCTCTTCCCAACAACCCTGGTGCGGTGGTTGTGGGGGTCTATGGCCGGGGTAAAACAAAACCAAAGATATTCCAAGCTCACTTTACCAACCAGCCTGCTAACCAATCAAATTGTCCTGTCTAACAGTATGCAGTAAAAACAGGGGTTTAGTTTGCACACATTTGCAAATACATGCGGAAACTACCGAGCCCCATTGAGGCGCCCCAGCATTTTCTGTAGTCCTAACTCTAAATTTTAGAGCCTCCACAGTGGAAGCACATGCATTATAATGGACAAGTAGAGGGCAGGTGAGCCTGAAGGGAGACCACCCCTCCTTAAAGGCACAGGGGCGCACTGAACACCCAGGACATAGCATAATGGCAGCAAAGGTGTCCAGTACGTTCCCTCACGAATATTTGGTGGTCACTGCCCCCACCTATAACTGGCCTTCGCAGCAAGGAGCACATGGAAGGGCGGCGCATGCAAAACAAAAATTCCAAGCTTAACTTACCAATCAGTCTGCAATCAACCAAATTGTCCTGCCTAACAGTCTACGGTCAAGGGGGTTATAGAAGTCTGTAAGTTTCTCTGAATAATAATGGGACCCCTAGATTCTTCCCCCATGTAAATGAGTAAGGCCTCACCTCACAAAAAAAAGCAAAAAAAAAACAGCTGACAGCAGAACCAATGCCAAAACTACGGGTGCTGTTCAAGGCTCGACAGGTCCTCTTCTATTATCAGCCACTGGGAGTGCAGGCAGGGCTGGGGCTCATCCCAGCTCTGTAAATAACAAAGTGAAAACAGCCTCAGGCCGGACTCTATCGAGGCCACACACCCCAACGTGTTTCGCCCCTCCCATGGGTGGGATGAAACACATTGGGGTGTGTTGTCTGGATGGAGCTGGGGCTGAGGCTCTTTTCCCTTTCTACATACAGGGTTTTGGTGTGATGTGCAGCTTATGGGACTCTTCTTTCTTCGCATTGAGGTGACCGCAGATATGCATCTGGTCCTGTCACTTCACTAGACCAGATCCTAATCCCATCTCTATATGAAAACAAGACCATAAGGCCCCTTTCACACTGGAGCGGTTTTCAGGCGGTATTGCGCTAAAAATACCGCCTGAAAACCGCCCCTAAACAGCCTCCGCTGTTTGTTCAGTGTGAAAGCCCGAGGGCTTTCACACTGAAGCGGTGCGCAGGCAGGGCGGTGAAAAAAGTCCTGCAAACCGCTTTTTTGGAGAATTCACCGCTCCTTCCCCGCTCCTGCCCATTGAAATCAATGGGACAGCGCGGCTATACCGCGGCAATACCGCGGCTATAGCCGCGCTGTACGAGGGATTTTAACCCTTTTTCGGCCGCCAGCGGGGGATAAAACCGCACCGCTAGCGGCCGAATACCGCTGCAAGAACGACGGTACAGCAGCGCTAAAAATAGCGCTGTTGTACCGCCGACGCCCCCACCGCCCCAGTGTGAAAGGGGCCTAACTATAGTTATGATAGCCGCAGAAATAAAAATAAGTATCGTAGATTGACTCATATGTTTGGTGGTTCCTATATGCTAATGCTCCCTCCCATAAGACCCATCTTAACCAGGAGAACATCATCTGTGGCCACGTTCTCCTTGTCAAGCCTGCTAATGACGTCAGTGAAAGATCTCATACATGGGTGGTATTTGGGGTCCTCCTCCGGGAGAGGTCATCTACTCAGTATAGTCGCCATTTAAAGAATGGAACTGCGGAACTGCGTTACTTTAACTGGTAATTGCGCGGCCATGCAATGCTGTACCCAAATAACATTTATGTCATTTTTTTGTGATAAATCACAAAAAGGGCGACAATTTTGAAAAAAAAAAAAATTTTGTTTACTTTCTGCTATAAAACAAATCCAATAAGAAAATTGAAAAAAAATCTAATTTCTTCATAAATTTAGGCCAATATGTATTCTGCTACATATTTTTGGTACATATTTTTTACTCACTATTAAATTATAGGTATTGGAATTTCCTTTCAAATTTGGTTAGTGAACATAACGATTACGAATTTATCCAAAGTTACGAATTATCCAAAATGACGAATGCCGTATCTTAACGAATGGAACGTAATGAATTAATAATAATAAATAACAATAATAATAATAAAAACTTTTTATTATTATTATTTATTATTAATATGTTCTGTTCTATTTGTTTAGATGCGGCATTCGTTATTTTGCATAATTCATAACTTCAGATAAATTTGTAATCGTTACGTTCACTAACAGACAAATTTTAAAGGAAATTCAAATTTTCGTTTTTTTTTTAAATTTTATAGATTTACTTTCTTATTTTCGGATTTTAGAATTTTCGGATTTTCTCATTTTCGAATTCAGAATTTTCGAAAATTCAGAAATTTGGAATTCGAATATCAGAAAATTTGTAAATTCGAAAATCAGAAAATTCGGAAATTTAGAAATTCAAAAATTTGTAAATTCGAAAATTCCCTAAATGGAAGTGCCCCACCACTGCTAAGAGGTCCAGATACAACTTTACTCTGATAAAAGTATCCATCAGAGCGTTTATGTCAAGAATACTGAAATACTGGTTCCTATGCTCTGTTCCATTTGCAATGCATACCGCATATTACACTGTAAGCATTATAAAAACTCAATAAAAATCTATTGAAAAAAAAAAAAGTATCCATCGCACTTCAGGGGTCCAAGAGTGCCCCCTTCATCAGGGCTGGTAGACATGTGCACTGACGAAAAATTAGTTTGTTTTCATTTCCAATTAATTCGTTTTTTTTTTTCTTTCGGAAAGTCGAAAATTCGTAATTTCGAAAATTTTGAAAATTCGCATTTTCGAATTTCCGAACTTTTGAATTTCCGAAATCCAAATTTCCGAAACTTCAAATTTCCAAATTTTAGAATTTTAGAATTTCCGAAAAAAACAAATTAAAGGAAAACAAACATTTTTTTGGCAGTGCATATCTACTAGCCCTGATGAAGGGGGCACTCTTGGGCCCCTGAAGCGCGATGGATACTTTTTTTTTTTTTCCAATAGTTTTTTGTTGAATTTTTATACCGTGTAATATGCGGTATGCATTACAAATGGAAGAGAGCAAAGGAACCAGCATTGCAGTATTCTTGACATAAACGCTCTGATGGATACTTTTATCAGAGTAAAGTTGTATCTGGACCTCTTAGCAGTGGTGGGGCACTTCCATTTAGGTATTAAGAAGACATTGGGCAATGCAACCCAAAGCACAAGATGTGAATCAGTTATTATGGAACTGCATTAGTTTATGACTTTTCCTGTTTTTCCCCGATCTGGTGACTCCTTAAGGAACATTTTGATGGTTGGATGTAAAGAGCTTCCTGCCTGTGTATCCACGCCTGCTTTGGCGTGTTTTTTTGGGGGGGGGGGTGGGGCGCGAGATGGGGGACAAAGGGGGCTGGATTGGGCATTATTTGGAGACCTTATATAAATACCATTAGGACAGGAGGCAATTTTTAAATCTTATGTGAGATAAGCCCTCAATTTATTTATCTATTGTTTATTTTGTATCCCGTTTTGTTACACTGTATATATCAGGTGATGTTGTGCCTACTTACTACGTACCCTGTGATTCTCAAATCAGCGTATATATATTCCCTGTTCCATCAGTGCTATATTTTGGGACGACCTTCCAGGAAATGGTCATTTTGGATATGATTTGTGCAGACCCTCTGAGATATCATCTTGAAATTGCTCACCCTTTGGCTTAGATCCGTCCGCACTGGCTGGTTGGAGCTGTGCCTCGTGCATATCTTGGTTTGAGAACAAAAAAGTAAATATACAAAGGTCTTTTTTTTTTGTGATACTTTTTAAGTTGAGGATAGGGTAACCTGTGGTTGGGCATGCATGTATATTTAGTTTATATTATGTTATATTATATTATTTTTCTGCATTTTATGTCTTAGATTCAATCTGCGGTGCTCCTCAGGCCCTATAGGGTTGTTTCGGCCTTTCTGAGTTTGGGCTTCATTTTGTGCACACCTGTGGCTTTTTACCATCTGGGATGACAACTTAGCTTTATGTCCTTTTTGCCTTTTATGATTAGGTAAGTTGTTGTTTATGTTTTTTTTTTCTTTTTTTCCCTTCTTTTTTTTTGGGCTTCCAGTTGCGCAGTATCGGCTCCCTTCCTCTTCGTTAATGACCCCCCATGGGGTCCCATTCTGTACCCACTCCCCCCCCCCCCCCCCTTTTCTCTTCCTTTCTTTCCATTTTTTTTCTTTCCCTCTGAATTATATCTATATGCATTTTTTGCACCTGGTATAGGATAAGCAGATAGTATTTTTTGCATATATTGTATTGTGCATGTATTCCATATTGTGCATGTATTTTAGCTGGTCATCATCAAGCGTGAACCCTGAAGAAGCAATTTGTTGCAAAACGTGTCGGTTAGATACGTTGACCTGCAAAGTATTTTGTGTTTTACCAATGCTACCTGTTTAATGTAACCAGTATAACCTGTCAATGTGCTTTTAAAGATACCACTATGGTTTTAAAGAATTTAATAATAAAATCAATTTTTTTTTTTAGTTTATTTTTTCCTGTCTTGTCTTCCCATTGTTTTGGCATATTTAAAGTCCCTTTATTTATTGACAGGAGGAAGGGAAATTGTTTGTCTTCCCCTCCTCTATTTTTGGTTTTACATTATTCCCCCCCCCCCCTTTTCTTATGTCTTTTATATGTGCCTGGAATTAAACCTTAACCACTCGCCGCCCGCACTATAGTCGAAAGACGGCTACAGCGTGGGCCTAAGTTGCCGTAGTTGTCCTCCCATTCTCGCACTTCCCGTGTGCCCCCTGTGGCGCTCTATGATTGCCGAGTCCGTGAGACTCGGCTGATCATAGATCGGGTAAAGGGCCAATCACAGCAGGCCCTTTACCACACAATTAGCTGTCAGCCAATGACAGCTGATCACGGAAATAAACAGATGCCAGTTATCGTTTTTTTTTCCCTTCACGCTGTCAGCATGAAGGTAAAAGAAGCCTTGGCTTCTGTTAGAGGGACATCGGTCCCCGTAGCGTATGAATGTGCCACATATCAGTTCCCACCAGTGCCACCCATCAGTGCTGCCAATCAAAGCCTCATCATCAGTGCCGCCTACCAGTGCCTGCCTAATAGTGCCCATCAGTGCCACCCATTAGCGCAGTCTCATCAGAGCCTCCTGATCAGTGCCCACCATTGTTGCCTCATCAGTGCCGCCTCATCAGTGCCACCTATCAGTGCCCATCAGTGCAGCATATCAGTGCCCATCAGTGCAGCCTATCAGTGCCTCCTGATCAGTGCCCACCAGTGCCCCCTTATCAGTGCCCATCATTGCAGCCCATCAGTGAAGCCTATCAGTGCCTCCTTATCAGTGCCCATCAGTGCAGCCTATCAGTGCCTCCTGATCAGTGCCCATCAGTGCCTCCTTATCAGTGCCCATCATTGCAGCCCATCAGTGCAGCCTATCAGTGCCTCCTGATCAGTGCCCACCAGTGCCTCCTTATCAGTGCCCATCTTTGCAGCCCACCAGTGCAGCCTATCGGTGCCTCCTGATCAGTGCCCACCAGTGCCTCCTTATCAGTGCCCATCAGTGCCTCCTTATCAGTGCCCATCATTGCAGCCCATTAGTGCCACCTATCAGTGCAGCCTCATCAGTGCCACCTATCAGTGCCCATCAGTGCAGCATATCAGTGCACATCAGTGCAGCCTATCAGTGCCTCCTGATCAGTGCCCACCAGTGCCCCCTTATCAGTGCCCATCATTGCAGCCCATCAGTGAAGCCTATCAGTGCCTCCTTATCAGTGCCCTTCAGTGCAGCCTATCAGTGCCTCCTGATCAGTGCCCATCAGTGCCTCCTTATCAGTGCCCATCATTGCAGCCCATCAGTGCAGCCTATCAGTGCCTCCTGATCAGTGCCCACCAGTGCCTCCTTATCAGTGCCCATCATTGCAGCCCACCAGTGCAGCCTATCGGTGCCTCCTGATCAGTGCCCACCAGTGCCTCCTTATCAGTGCCCATCAGTGCCTCCTTATCAGTGCCCATCATTGCAGCCCATTAGTGCCACCTATCAGTGCAGCCTCATCAGCGCACATCAGTGAAGGAGAAAAATTACCTGTTTGCAAAATGTTATAACAAAATATAAAAAACGTTTTGTTTTTTCTCAAAATTTTCGGTATTTTTTTGTTCGTTTAGCAAAAAATAAAAAACCTATCCCTCCTCCACAGAGCTGCACATCCCGGAATACAATTTCCAGGTCCTAAACCTTTTTGCTCAAGAGATTTTTTTTGCTTGAAGTTTTGTTGTTTTATTACGTTGATTTAAATGGCATGGACAAGCGCCTTGTCTTAACAGCGAGCTGCGCCAATTCGGTGATAACGGTTTTTTTGCAACACTTCAAGAGGAATAACTTCCATGTGCCTACAGCTACAGTAATATTTATAGCGGCTGGGATACAGAGTCCCACATGCAGAAACAAAAGCGCCGGAAAAACATGCACCTTTTTTTTTTTTTTCCCTTTTTTTACTCCCGAAATGATACATAAGACGTTACAGCAGAATGACAAATGGCTGCCTCGCATCGAGTCGCCCCGCAGTTCTAACAAGCAAAAATCTGCTCTGTATTGCTCTATTCCTCAGTTGTCAATAACAATTTACATTTACTTGTAGCATCTTGCTGGCGCACTCCGTCGATTTATCATCTCGCATCGTCGAGATCTGCCGCCTGACAAGCCTTGAAAGGATTCGGGATGTGAAATTTCGGCGATCCCTTATTTATCATATAACAAGTCGCATTCCTCTTTTTTTTTTTTTTTTCTTAAAAATTCCTATAAAATCGCAGTATACAAGTGACGGCTGACTGGCTAAATCTGAACCAACACAGAGTCACTTTTGGTTACCATCAAAGCGAAAGATATGTAGAAAAGCGAGGCCAAATAATAGGATGCAAAGTGATGCAGTGTTTAATTGCTGGAATAAAAATAAAAAAAAAAAGGCAAAAATAAAAGCTCTCAAGGTCAGTGTAAAATTCTAAGGGCTTAAAAAAAAAAAAAAAAAAAAAAAAAGGAAGAGATGAAGCAATTAAGAGAAATAAAATAAAATGCCATTTGGAACATGTGCAGATGTATCAGCTGTAAATATTTATACGTCCTTCTGTTGCTCTGTCTAACCTCTGCTTTTGTTATGCGAGTCATTGATGGAAGGTTAAGAGCAAGAAAAGCTTAAGTAGTATGTAAATTCATTCTGCAGAGACAATGAGTAACACAAATCTATTTTTAGTCTCTTTATACCGCGGTACAATCGAAAGAAGAGCTTGTATTCTTCTCAGGAACGATCAGAAAAAAATATATTCTTGACACCGGCGTTATCATTATGCAAAGGTAACAGGAGGGAAAAAAAGAAAAAAAATACAAAAAGAAAAAAATTTGACATCTAGAGAAAACACATTTTAAAAGTCAACTAGAACACATGGGGAAGGAGGTGGAATTCTTATTGGGGAGCTGTCCATCATAGGATGGTGCTGAAATATGGAGAATACAAGTGAGATATAACATACACAAAGAGAAGAAAACATGGTATCAAATACTTACCGTAAATTACTTTTCCTGGCGCCAATCCATGGCAGCATACTAACCATATATACCATATGTATGCTACCATGGATTGGCACCAGGAAAGTAAACTTACAGTTTACAGTAGTATGCTGACACAGATTGGTGCCAATTTTCCGTTTTCCTGGCGCCAATCTGTGTCAGCATACCTGACCAGCATACCAGCATGTGTACCATATGTATGCTGCCATGTTGGCACCAGGAAAATTGAATCAAATACTTACTGTAATTTTTCTTTCCTGGCACCAATCTGTGTCAGCATACTAGCCATATGTACCATATGTATGCTGCCAAGTAGGCACCAGGAAAAACTGTATCAAATACTTATCATCATTTTCCTTTCCTGGCGCCAATCTGTGTCAGCATACTAACCATATGTACCATATGTATGTTACCATGTTGGCACCAGGAAAATTGTATCAAATACTTACTGTAATTTCCCTTTCCTGGCTCAAATCCATGGCAGCATACTAAACATATGTACCATATGTATGCTGCTATGAATTGGCACCAGGAAAGGAAACTTATGCCGCGTACACACGGTCGGACTTTCTATCCTACTTGGTCCGGCACACTTTCCGACGGACTTTGTCCGCCAGGTGCGCCGGACTTTAAAACGGACGGACTTGCCCACACACGCCGGGACTTTCCGGCGGGCTAAGTCCGCCCGTCTTTCCGACGGACTTTCGCCGGAGTTCCGGCGGACTTTCAGAATGAACGGACTTGCCCACACACGGACAAGTCCGTTCATTTTGAACGTGACTCAGGTGCGACGGGACTAGAAAAGGATGTCAATCTTGCCGCTTTTATCGGCGAGATTGACACCTTGCGAGCCCCGTCGCGGTGCATACCAGGCCCTTAGGTCTGGTATGGATTATAAAGGGGAACCCCCTACGCCGAAAAAACGGCGTGGGGTCCCCCCCTAAAATCCATACCAGACCCCGATCCGAGCACGCAGCCTGGCCGGTCAGGAAAGGGGGTGGGGACGAGCGAGCGCCGCCCCCCCTCCTGAACCGTACCAGGCTGCATGCCCTCAACATGGGGGGGTGCTTTGGGGGAGGGGGCGCCTTACGGTGCCCCCCCACCACAAAGCACCTTGTCCCCATGTTGATGAGGACAAGGGCCTCTTCCCGACAACCCTGGCCGTTGGTTGTCGGGGTCTGCGGGCGGGGGGCTTATCGGAATCTGGGAGCCCCCTTTAATAAGGGGGCCCCCAGATCCCGGCACCCCACCCTATGTGAATGAGTATGGGGTACATGGTCCCCCTACCCCTTCACCTAGGTAAAAAGTGTAAGTAATAAAACACACTACACAGGTTTTTAAAATATTTTATTAAACAGCTCCGGGGGGGGATCTTCCTCCGGCTTCGGGGGTCTTCTTCCGGCTTCGGGGGTCCCTCCGCTTCATCTTCTCCCGGCGTCCGGTTGGTTCTTCTCCGCTCTCCGGCCTCTTCTCCCGGTGTCCCAGTTCTTCGGCCGGCCCCTCCGCTGTCTTCATGTAGCTCTATTGCCAGCGGAGGTCCGGACTTCTGGGCTTCTTGGCTTCTTGTCTTCTCTTCTCTTCTCTTCCCCCAGATGTTGACACAACGCTCTCTCCGGCTGGACTGGTCTCTGAGGGCTGCGTTGTGACTTATATAGGCGGAGACCCCGCCCCCATATGGTGTCACAGTCCCTGGGCATGCTGGGACTGTGACGTTTTAGGGGGCGTGGTCGACCACGCCCCCTAAAACGTCACAGTCCCAGCATGCCCAGGGCCTCTGACATCATATGGGGGCGGGGTCTCCGCCTATATAAGTCACAACGCAGCCCTCAGAGACCAGTCCAGCCGGAGAGAGCGTCGTGTCAACATCTGGGGGAAGAGAAGAGAAGACAAGAAGCCAAGAAGCCCAGAAGTCCGGACCTCCGCTGGCAATAGAGCTACATGAAGACAGCGGAGGGGCCGGCCGAAGACCTGGGACACCGGGAGAAGAGGCCGGAGAGCGGAGAAGAACCAACCGGACGCCGGGAGAAGATGAAGCGGAGGGACCCCCGAAGCCGGAAGAAGACCCCCGAAGCCGGAGGAAGATCCCCCCCCCGGAGCTGTTTAATAAAATATTTTAAAAACCTGTGTAGTGTGTTTTATTACTTACACTTTTTACCTAGGTGAAGGGGTAGGGGGACCATGTACCCCATACTCATTCACATAGGGTGGGGTGCCGGGATCTGGGGGCCCCCTTATTAAAGGGGGCTCCCAGATTCCGATAAGCCCCCCGCCCGCAGACCCCGACAACCAACGGCCAGGGTTGTCGGGAAGAGGCCCTTGTCCTCATCAACATGGGGACAAGGTGCTTTGTGGTGGGGGGGCACCGTAAGGCGCCCCCTCCCCCAAAGCACCCCCCCATGTTGAGGGCATGCGGCCTGGTACGGTTCAGGAGGGGGGGCGGCGCTCGCTCGTCCCCACCCCCTTTCCTGACCGGCCAGGCTGCGTGCTCGGATCGGGGTCTGGTATGGATTTTAGGGGGGACCCCACGCCGTTTTTCGGCGTAGGGGCTTCCCTTTATAATCCATACCAGACCTAAGGGCCTGGTATGCTCCGCGCTCGCCGCAATAGGAAAATTTGTTTTTCCTATTGCAGCGAGCGCGAGATGCAATACCCTGCCCTCGTGTCGTATCTGGTCCGTTGGACCAGCATACACACGAGCGGGCTTTCCGTCCGAAACTGAGTCCGACGGAAAGATTTAAAGCTTGTTTCAAATCTAGGTCCGGCGGGCTTTTGGGAAAAAGTCCGCCGGAAAAGTCCGCCGGCGCCTACACACGGGCGGATTGTCCGGCACACTCTGGTCCGCCGGACCAAGTATGCCGGAAAGTCCGACCGTGTGTACGCGGCATTACAGTGATTATTTGATACAGTTTTCCATTTCCCTGGTGCCAACATGGCAGCATACATATGGTGTATATGGTTAGTATGCTGCCAGGGATTGGCACCAGGAAAGGAAAATTACAGTAAGTATTTGATACAGTATTCCATTTTCCTGATGCCAACATGGTAGCATACATATGGTGCATATGATTAGTATTCTCACACAGATTAGCGCCAAATTTCCATTTTCCTGGCGCCATTCTGTATCAGCATTCCTACCATGGGTACCATATGTATGCTGCCATGTTGGCAGCAGGAAAATTGAATCAAATGCTCACAATCATTTTCTTTTCCTGGCGCCAATCTGTGTCAGCATACTAACCATATGTACCATATGTATGCTGCCATGTTGGCACCAGGAAAATTGTATCAAATACTTACTGTAATTTCTCTTTTCTGGCTCCAATCCATGGCAGCATACTTAACATATTTACCATATGTATGCTGCCATGTTGGCACCAGGAAAGGAAACTTACAGTAAGTATTTGATACATTTTTCCATTTTCCTGGTGCCAACATGGCACCATACATATGGTGCATATGGTTAATATGCTGCCATGGATTGGCACCAGGAAAGGGAAAAATTACAATAAGTATTTGAAACAATTTTTATTTGAAACTATTTTTTATTTTTCCTGTGCCAATCTGTGTCTGCATACTAACCATATGTACCATATGTATGCTGCCCATAGGCGTGTGCAAGGGGTGTGCCAGGTGTGCCTGGGCACACCCTAATCCTGGAGTTGACAATCTGTCAATTGTGGGCAGGTGACAGGTAAGCCGCGATCCTTACTTGCCGACCCCCAGACCCTGGACAGGATAGGCGGCAGGGGTGGAAATTAGTGGAACCGATCTGTATTTTCTTTTGCAACAGCTGAAAGTAGGCTTCTCCTTATCTCCCTCTCGCTGACATTCAGCTGCCACAGGAGGAAAATACCAGGGATCGGTACCAATATATGCCACCCCTCTTGTCCCTGTTCAATACCTCCCAACTTTTTAGATGGGAATGAGGGACACCTATCAGCAAAAGTATGCAGGCATAGAACACACCCCCTGCCACACCTCCTTAAAGGAGAAATGTACAAAAAAAATAAGATTAGTTAAACCCACAAGTGCTTTTTTACCACTACTATTCCTTTATATTGGCTTTTGGAATTTATAAATGCAGCAATTTAGAGATCAGATGAAAGGTTTAGTGCTGGAAAACACTTTTTGATAGATACAAAGTGCATTTTATATACAACCATATAGATCAGATCAAAATGAGGGACAAATGAGGAGGAATGAGGGATAGAGGGACATTGCTCCAAATCATGGACAGTCCCTCGAAATCAGGGACAGTTGGCAGCTATGCCTGTTTCTCTTCTTTCTGCTGCCCAGGCCCCCCTGTATGCTCCCCCCCATTGTTTCAGGATGGCACGCGTGGAAGAGGCCGGTTAATATGTCACAAACGCATATGTATGGGAGCTTTGAGGTGCACACCCTAATCCAATAGGCTGCACACACCTATGATGCTGCCATGTTGGCACCAGGAAAATTGTACCAAATAATTACCGTAATTTTCCTTTCCTGGCGCCAATCTGTGTCAGCATACTAACCATATGTACCATATGTATGCTGCCATGTTGGCGCCAGGAAAATGGAAAATTGTATCAAATACTGTAATTTTCCTTTCCAGGTGCCAATCCATGGTAGCATACATACCACCCAGTTGTGTGACAATAGCGAAGAGATATTTGCTATTTTCACACTGATTCTCCTTCTGGCCAATCAGGACCCGTTTCCCGATTGGCCGAAAGCAGAAGCGTTACGATTGGCTGCCGAAGAGGAGGGAGGAGAAGGGAGGAGACGGAAGCTGCCATGACGCCTGCGGAGGAGAGCAGGGGAACAGGAAGCTGCCCGTGATGCCCGCTGCCTGTCGCCAAGATGAAACGCTGCCCACCATAGAGGGTGCTCCGGACCAGACCAGAGAGGGGGAGAGGGGTGGTTGTGTGGGTTACCCAACCGATGGGGGTGGGTGGCTGTGGGTGCATGCCCCCCCTAAAAAACTTACCACCATCTGCCACTGGTACAGAGCCCTGATGAAGGTGGACCACGAGTGTGAAACGAGTTTGCTTATGTGTGTGCCGAATACACCATATCAAACATGTAATGAACTATTTGGACTCTTGTTTTTGGTGTGATGTTGCCTACTCCCCAACCGCTTATATTGAGGCACCTTTAGAAGCTTCTTCAAGCATATGAGCAGCCTATCCAGAATCCGTGGGCTCCACCTAATCTTCCCTGGATCCAGAGCCTCACGTTCCAGGCTTCTGTGCAGGCGAGGCAGTTTTGTGTGTTGGCAGAACGGCTGAGCAGAATCCCAAATATTTTGGCAGTTGAATCAGCTCACATGTACTTGTTAAAAGCTGTGTACTCGGCTGTTTGGCCGAGGTTCAACTATCAAAAGGAAACTAATTTGGCAGCCTGAAAGATCTTTTACAATCATGCCACGGGGAATCCGAGTTTTATTCAGATTGATAACGCACGCTCGACCTTAGAAACCTACAAGTCTGCCTGTCAGGTTTACATCCTTTCCTCTGTAACCTCGCATGTTACAGGTCTGACGGCATTCATGGCTCTGCATTCAAAAAACTGAATTAATATCTGGAATAGGAAATTAGACTACCTGCTGAAAAGAGCGGGGCTCTGCATTACCCGCGGAAATTAATCCGCTGCTAATACAGGAGAGAAGTTCAGATGAAGAGGAGCCATTGAGATTAGATATCGGGAGTCGGGAGTGACCAGAGTTTAGCTGTATATGACTTATTATCAGTTCATAAACATTCTCTAAGCAATGCTCAGACAGCTTGCAGCGGGCCTTCACCTATAAAAATAAGCTTGTCTCTCCTGGTTCCTCCCCATACTTACCTGCTCTGTGCAGTGGTTTTGCACAGAGCAGCCCTGATCCTCCTCCTCTGGGGTCCCCCGCTGGCACGCCTGGCTCCCCCCCCCCTCTGAGTGCCCCCACAGCAAACCTGCTTGCTATGAGGGAACTTGTGCAGCAGTGGCGTCTCCAGCTTTCATATTTAGGGGGGGCACATGGGGGGACAGAGACAAAAATAGGGTTGCAACTATATATATATATATATATATATATATATATATATACACTACCGTTCAAAAGTTTGGGGTCACCCAAACAATTTTGTGTTTTCCATGAAAAGTCACACTTATTCACCACCATACGTTGTGAAATGAATAGAAAATAGAGTCAAGACATTGACAAGGTTAGAAATAATGATTTGTATTTGAAATAACATTGTTTTTACATCAAACTTTGCTTTCATCAAAGAATCCTCCTTTTGCAGCAATTACAGCATTGCACACCTTTGGCATTCTAGCTGTTAATTTATTGAGGTAAGCTGGAGAAATTGCACCCCACGCTTCTAGAAGCAGCTCCCACAAGTTGGATGGGCACTTCTGGCGTACCATACGGTCAAGCTGCTCCCACAACAGCTCAATGGGGTTCAGATCTGGTGACTGTGCTGGCCACTCCATTACCGATAGAATACCAGCTGCCTGCTTCTGCTGTAAATAGTTCTTGCACAATTTGGAGGTGTGTTTAGGGTCATTGTCCTGTTGTAGGATGAAATTGGCTCCAATCAAGCGCTGTCCACTGGGTATGGCATGGCGTTGCAAAATGGAGTGATAGCCTTCCTTATTCAGAATCCCTTTTACCCTGTACAAAGCTCCCACCTTACCAGCACCAAAGCAACCCCAGACCATCACATTACCTCCACCATGCTTAACAGATGGCGTCAGGCATTCTTCCAGCATCTTTTCATTTGTTCTGCGTCTCACAAACGTTCTTCTTTGTGATCCAAACACCTCAAACTTGGATTCATCCGTCCACAACACTTTTTTCCAGTCTTCCTCTGTCCAATGTCTGTGTTCTTTTGCCCATCTTAATCTTTTTCTTTTATTGGCCAGTCTCAGATATGGCTTTTTCTTTGCCACTCTGCCCTGAAGCCCAAAATCCCGCAGCCGCCTCTTCACTGTAGATGTTGACACTGGTGTTTTGCGGGTACTATTTAATGAAGATGCCAGTTGGGGACCTGTGAGGCGTCTGTTTCTCAAACTAGAGACTCTAATGTGCTTATCTTCTTGCTTAGTTGTGCAACGCGGCCTCCCACTTCTTTTTCTACTCTGGTTAGAGCCTGTTTGTGCTGTCCTCTGAAGGGAGTAGTACACACCGTTGTAGGAAATCTTCAATTTCTTTGCAATTTCTCGCATGGAATAGCCTTCATTTCTAAGAACAAGAATAGACTGTCGAGTTTCAGATGAAAGTTCTCTTTTTCTGGCCATTTTGAGCGTTTAATTGACCCCACAAATGTGATGCTCCAGAAACTCAATCTGCTCACAGGAAGGTCAGTTTTGTAGCTTCTGGAAGGAGCTAGACTGTTTTTAGATGTGTGAACATGATTGCACAAGGGTTTGCTAATCATCAATTAGCCTTCTGAGCCAATGAGCAAACACATTGTACCATTAGAACACTGGAGTGATAGTTGCTGGAAATGGGCCTCTATACACCTATGTAGATATTGCACCAAAAACTAGACATTTGCAGTTAGAATAGTCATTTACCACATTAGCAATGTATAGAGTATATTTGTTTAAAGTTAGGACTAGTTTAAAGTTAGCTTCATTTAAAAGTACAGTGCTTTTCCTTCAAAAATAAGGACATTTCAATGTGACCCCAAACTTTTGAACGGTAGTGTATATATATATATATATATATATATATATATATATATCCTGTGGCCCTTTACTACGATCCCACAACGGCCCTTTCACATGTTCTGCAGTGAGCTCCCTTCCTACTGTATTGGGCCCCCCCCCCCCAGGTGGCAGAAAACAAGAGATATATGTCACCAGCATACCAAGAAAATATAAGGGTCCAAAGCAGTGGGAGAACTATCAGGGTTGCAAAGATTGTCTTGCCACCGGGCCCTGGTGTTCTGCCACTGTGGGGTCCCCCCAGCCTCCTCTTGCTGTCCTGCCCCTGCTATTGACAGCGCTGGTCTGGTATCTCATGGAATTTACAGGCTGGTTCTCCTGTCCTAACGATGGGAGAAATCAGTCTGTTTTTTCAGTAACTGAGAGTCCTGGTGGAGTCCTTCCTGCAACTCGCTCTTCTCCCTGCCAATGAGGATGCAGGGGAAGGAGCAGATCGGGCGGCCGTGGTTGTGTGAGCGCTCGCATTATGCAGTGTCAGCGACCAGAGGGAGGGGGGAGGAATCACTCGCAGGAGCTGACTGGGGACGCTCTCCCTCTTAGACATTGCCTTTTTGTAAAAAAAAAAAATTTTTTTTAATTGGGGGGCACATGGTGGGGCACAGCATAATGTTACGGGGGCCAGGGCCCCCTCTGGCCCCCCCTAGGGTCGCCATTGTTGCGCAGGCTCACTCCTGAGCTGCCCCCTGCTCCCTCCTTACTGACTGTGATTGACCATTGGCTCCCGCTGCTGCCTCTGGGCCTAAGAGGACGGAAAGAGCAGAGTGAATGGCTGCTCCTGTGCACAGAGCTGAATCAAGATTGGGCTCAGGTAGGTTTTTAGGTTGGCTTGGGGTAAGCTGCATGCAAAAGGTTTTTTTTTTAACCTTAATGCATAGAATACACTATTTTGTCAAAAGTATTAGCACGCCTGCCTTTCCTCACACATGAACTTTAATGGCATCCCAGTCTTAGACCCCATACACACTATTTGATTTTCTGCAGATTTTTGTCTTCAGATTTACCAAAACCATATAATATGCGGTCAAACCTTAAGAGTTTCAATTTGTATGCAATCAGGCAGACCCTTCCACTACATGGTTTTGGTAAATCTGAAGACAAAAATCTGTGTGTGGGTCCTTAGTCCGTAGGGTTCAATATTGGGTTGGCCCGCCCTTTGCAGCTATAACCGCTTCAACTCTTCTGGGAAGGCTGTCCACAAGGTTTAGGAGTGTGTCTATGGGAATGTTTGACAATTCTTCCAGAAGCGCATTTGTGAGGTCAGGCACTGATGTCCGACCCCACGCTGAAGAAGTCCCACAGGACGTAACGCGTATGCGGGGAGGAGTCACGTCTGGCGTCACCCAAGGCCATCTTCCTGGTTAGAAACCAGATGTATTACATGCTTGTTTGCTAGCACTCGGCTGGAGTGCTTTGTTTGTGAGTAAATTTGCTTCTTTTTGCTATTTAAATAAATATCCAAATGGAGAGCACTAGATTGTCCCCTTCTTTCTTGTCCATATGTGTTATGTGACCATCGGCTGGACCATATACGATCGGTACCCCGGGTGTGGGTCAAATGCTGTATGACCTTTTATAGGTCGAGTCTATGAGGTGAGAGGCTGGAGTGTCTGTGGTGGATGGGCTAAAATCACCTCTTTTACTGTCTCTATCCATGATTGCAATTTAGGAGGCTCTTCCCATCCGTTCACTTACAAGATTGGTTTCCATCAAGCAGATGATGTTATGGACTGTTTAATGTGATTGCGCTGCACTATATTTTATTTATTGACTGATGTTAGACGAGAAGACCTGGCTCACAGTCTCCGCTCTAATTCATCCCAAAGGTGTTCTATCGGGTTGAGGTCAGGACTCTGTGCAGGCCAGTGCAGTTCCTCCACACCAAACTCGCTCATCCATGTCTTTATGGACCTTGCTTTGTGCTCTGGTGCGCAGTCATGTTGGAACAGGAAGGGGACATTCCCAAACTGTTCCCACAAAGTTGGGAGCATGAAGTTGTCCAAAATGTCTTGGTATGCTGACGCCTTAAGAGATCCCTTCACTGGAACTAAGGGGACAAGCCCAACCCCTGAAAAACAACCCCCCACCATAATCCCCCCTCTGCCAAATGATTTGGACAAATGTTAATTAAACAAGCTAAAGTTAGAAGCTGATTGGCTACCATTCCAAATCTACACCAGATTTTGCACTCTCCAGTTTTAGTAAATCAACCGCATTGAATACATCTGTACAATACACGTATGTTCAACCATGTTTTATCCTTTTAAAACTCTGTAAGTACAGAAAAATAGCTGTTGGTCCTGACAGAAATCCAGTGGACTTCTAGCTTCTTTCTTGAGCTGACAACAGGGCATTTATTGAACTGAGGTCTCAAGCAGGGTTGTCATTCCTTCAGGACTACAGAACTCCGTCTGTCCCTCTCCCTCTCTTTTCCTCCCACATGCATATACTGATTTCTTTCCTAGCAAAAGCATGCTTCTGCTTTATTTCCCAGGAGCCTGCTGACACACTGTGTGTAGGAGAAGGGCTCTTCAGAGATGTAAGGTAAAAAAAAAAACCTTCTGCATGCAGTTCACCCCTAACCAACCTAAATACTTACCTGAGCCCAATCCTCAGGGAGTTGTGCCTACGCCAATAAAAATTGATAAAAATGTAACAAGCCTTAAGGTTCTCCAGGGTCCATTTACATTCATACTGCATTGCAGCATGTTAATTAATGCATATTAAGGTGCATTTCATTGAGGCAGCCAATTCATTTACAGTGCCTTGAAAAAGTATTCATACCCCTTGACATTTTCCACATTTTATCATGTTACAAATAAAAACGTAAATGTATTTTATTGAGATTTTATGTGATAGACCAAAACTAAGTGGCACATCATTTTGAAGTGAAAGGAAAATGATAAATGGTTTCAAATTTTTTTTACAAATAAATACCGTATATACTCGAGTATAAGTCATTCCGAGTATAAGTCATTCCGAGTATAAGTCATTCCGAGTATAAGTCGAGGATCTAAATTACCACAAAAAAATGGGAAAAACGTATTGACCCGAGTATAAGACGAGGGTGAGAAATGCACAGCTACTATAAGTGGAAAAGAGGGTCAACAATGCCCATTTGCAGCCTCACTGTGCCCATTTGCAGCCTCACGGTGCCCATTTACACCCATAGGTCCCCCGAACTTTAAACTCGGTAGTTAAGGGTTCCTAGATGCCCCCTAGCTGCATCCAAAATTTGGGGTCTCTGAACCCAAAGTGTCCCAAAATGACATTGCTGCATGAGGACACAGTTGACCGACTTTGGAGCCCCATATCTTGGGGCCACTTAGTGCTAGGAACCCCTAATTTGGTGTGCAAACCCAGTGGAACTAGCACCATAAAATATCCAAAGCTGGGGTTCCTAGCACCAAGTGGCCTCGAGATACAGGGCCCCAAATATCGGTTCAGAAAATGTCAAGCACTTTTCTGCAGCAGAGAATGACATTTTCCGAACCTATTTTGGGGCCCCGTATCTCGGGGCCACTTGGAGCTAGGAACCCCAGCTTTGGATATGTTATGCCACCAGGTCGACTGGGTTTTCACACCAAATTTGAGGTTCCTAGCACTAAGTGGCCCTGAGATACGGGGCCCCAAATTCGGTTCGGAAAATGAAATTTTTTGCTGCAGAAAAGTGCTTGACTTAGTATAAGTCGAGGGGGGCACTTTCACCACAAAAAAATGTGCTGAAAAACTCGACTTATACTCGAGTATATACGGTATGTGAAAAGTGTGGGGTACATTTGTATTCAACCCCCTTTACTCTGATACCCCCGAAACCACCTAATTAGTAAATAAAGTCCACCTGTGTGTAATTTAATCTCAGTATAAATACAGCTGTTCTGTGAAGCCCCCAGAGGTTTGTTAGAGAACCTTAGTGAACAAACAGCATCATGAAGGCCAGGGAACACACCAGACAGGTCAGGGATAAAGTTGTGGAGAATTTAAAGCAGGGTTATGTTATAAAAAAATATTCCAAGCTTTGAACATCTCACGGAGCTCTGTTCAATCCATCATCTGAAAATGGAAAGAGTATGGCACAACTGCAAACCTACCAAGACATGGCCGTCCACCTAAACTGACCGGCCGGGCAAGGAGAGCATTCATCAGAGAAGCAACCAAGAGGCCCATGGTAACTCTGGAGGAGCTGCAGAGATCCACAGCTCAGGTGGGAGAATCTGTCCACAGGACAACTATTAGTCGTGTTCTCCACAAATCTGACCTTTATGCAAGAGTGACAAGAAGAAAGCCATTGTTGAAAAAATGTCATAAGAAGTCCCGTTTGCAGTTTGCGAGAAGCCATGTGGGGGACACAGCAAACATGTGGAAGAAGGTGCTCTGGTCAGATGAGACCAAAATTGAACTTTTTGGCCTAAAAGCAAAACGCTATGTGTGGCGCAAAACTAACACTGCACATCACCCTGAACACACCGTCCCCACCGTGAAACATGGTGGTGGCAGCATCATGTGGTGGGGATGCTTTTCTTCAGCAGGGACAGGGAAGCTGGTCAGAGTTGATGGGAAGATAGATGGAGTCAAATACAGGGCAAGAAAACCTGTTAAGTCTGCAAAAGACTTGAGATTGGGGCGGAGGTTCACCTTCCAGCAGGACAACGACCCTAAACATACAGCCAGAGCTACAATGGAATGGTTTAGATCAAAGCATATTCATGAGTTAGAATGGCCCAGTCACAGTCCAGACCTGAATCCAATTGAGAATCTGTGGCAAGACTTGAAAATTGCTGTTCACAGACGCTCTCCATCCAATCTGACAGAGCTTGAGATATTTTGCAAAGAAGAATGGGCAAAAATGTCCCTCTCTCGATGTGCAAAGCTGGTAGAGACATCCCCATAAAGACTTGCAGCTGTAATTGCAGTGAAAGGCGGTTCTACAAAGCATTGACTCAGGGGGGCGCCATACAAATGCACCCCACACTTTTCACATATTTATTTGTAAAACATTTTGAAAACCATTTATCATTTTCCTTCCAGTTCACAATTATTTGCCACTTTGTGTTGGTCTATCACAGGGATAGGCAACCTGGGGCCCTCCAGCTGTTGGTGAACTACCATTTCCCATGAGGCATTGCAAGGCTGGCAGTTACAATTCCTCCCAGAGGCATGATAGGGTAGTTCTGCAACAGCTGGAGGGCCCCAGGTTGCCTACCCCTGGTCTATCACATAAAATCCCAATAAAATACATTTACGTTTTTGGTTGTAACATGACAAAATGTGGAAAATGTCAATGGGGTATGAATACTTTTTCAAGGCACTGTAAATGAGCTGCCAATGCACCACAATGCACCATCTTTTTTCTGACATGGAATACCACAATGCACTGTGTATTGAGTGCTGCAGTGCGGGTGTAATGAGGTGCATTGCTTTAGTGGGTTGGGAATGCCAATAAAAGTGAATGTCACCATAATGCTCCTCACCTCAATATGTTGCATTGCCGTGCTTTCTTCAGTTTCTGGTTTAATTACACATTACTGACATGCATAGATTTACATGGGCCTTAGGATTAGGGCTAGCATATTTTTCTAAATTTTTAATTTTGACTTAAAGAGGAACTCCAGTTTGCTTTAATTTTGGCTCTCCCCTCTTCCGGCACCACCAAATTTGTTGCGGCAGTGGTCTCCAAACTGTGGCCAGAGGGCCAGATGTGCCCCCTTTGCTTCCCTTCATTTGGCCCTCGGGGCACCACTCCTCCCACTGATACAAGGCACTATTGATCTTTTATTAAAAGAATCAAGCAATCAATTTTATACAAAAGTAAAAAACAAAACCATAGTACAAAACTTCAACAGAAATCCAAGGAATACACATCCATGTTCAGAATATATACAATATATACATAATCCACTACCAAAACATTTTTAGAAAACAATTTACATAAAGCAGCAGAGAGGGCCTAAGAGGCACAATCCATCACCTATGTACGCAGCCATTTATCAAAAATTAATTCAAAAAATAATAATCTAGGGTGATAAGAGACAGACAGCCCCACCCGGGAAAGAGACTCCTGGCAGTCAGGGAGGCTTGAAACCCCTCCACGCCTTCAACCAAGCCCCCTGACTCCGCTTGTCTCTCTCAAGTACCCGAATCTTCTCCACCTCATGCAAAATGTCATACACCACCACCTCGACAGGAAGGATTTTACGCCGAATGCAGACCTGACACCGTGCATTCCAAGTGAAATAACGGACTACTAGGCTAACTAGAAAAAGTGTATCCAAACAAAAAACACCACCAGTATTGAATGCTCCGTACACCCACTCAGCATAACCCAGCCTGGAGAGGAAAGGAACACAGAGGGCCCGCCCCACCTGTTTGTACACCTCTATGTTAAAAAGGCAATGAAGCAGAAAATGGTCCATAGTCTCCTCCTCACCTGCACACTCCTCCCGAGGACAGCTACGATCCATCCCACTGCGGAATTTCAAATTGCCCCTAACATAGAGCCTCCCATGGAAGCGCATCCAGGCCAGATCCCTGAATTTAGGAGGTACTCTGTCCAAATTAATAAGTCTTAACCCTGCCCTCAAAACTGGGCCTGGGCAATCCCTTAAGGCCAGTGGGTCATGAAAGACTTCGCTCAAGACTCGACTCATAAGGACTTTCCTCGGAACCGATCTGAGATCTTCAGCCGACAATCGCCACTGCCGTAGTAACTTCAAGCACGGAGCGACATAGGCTGGTAGCTGACCATGATGACCCCTGAGATTCTTCACTTGGCCACCTTCTTCCCAAAGTCATAGAAAAGGCCTAAACCAAGATCTAAATATGCCTGCCCATCCAGGAGGTTCCACTGCAAGCATATTACCAATATTAAACTTGAGAAAAAGCAGTGAAAAGAAAAGAACTGGATTGACCATACCTAAGCCACCCTCCCTCCTGGATAGATAGGTGACATTCCTCTTGATGGGGTTCAGTCTGTTCCCCCACAACATCTGGAAGAACACACTACTGACCCTAGCATAGAGAGACACTGGCAAGGTGCAGACAAAGCTGACATACAAGAAGATCGGAATCAGGTAAGTCTTAATCAGATCAACCCTTTCCCTCATAGATAACTTCCATCTCTTCCAGCTGACCACCTTAGTATTGGCAATTTCCAGTCTGCCTTCCCAGTTTTTGAGGCCATAATCGCCGGGTCCAAATTCAATGCCTAAAATCTTAATTCTTTCCTGGGGCACTGGAAAGGTGTCCGGGAGATCAAACCCCTCACCTTCCTTTCCCATCCAGAAAACTTCACTCTTTTCCTGATTGATCTTGGAGCCTGATGCTTCAGAATACCGTGATGTCAGAGAGACCACCTCCTCTGCTTCATCCGCCCCGGTGACAATCACCGACACATCGTCCGCATAGGCAACAACCCTCAAAGGCGGCTCACCCAGGAGCCCCACTGGCACCCCACACAACATGCCGCTCTCTAGCCTCCTGATGAAGGGGTCAATTGCAAACACATAGAGCAGGGGACTCAGGGGACAACCCCGGCGCACCCCGGAGCCAACCTCAAAGGACTGCCCAACCCAACCATTAACAAGAGGAAAGCTCTCTGCCCCCTTATACAAGACTTTTAACCAATCGACAAAACCACCCGGCAGACCGTACTTACTAAGGAGCAACCACAGGTACTCATGATTAACACGATCAAAAGCCTTTGCCTGATCCAATGTCAGCAAATACTTTCCCCAGCCTGCAGCCCTGCACCGCTCCAGCTAAAACTGCTGTGAAGGTGCACCTACCCTGGACCGAACAGTGCTGATGGCGAGAAAGCAAAGACTCTGCTACTGACGATAGGCGCCAGAAAATGATCTTTGCCAGTATCTTTCTATCGACATTAAGAAGGCTGATGGGGCGCCAATTCTCAATCATCGAAGGATCTTTACCCTTTATAAGAAGAATCACAGCCGAGTGCCTCATGGAAGGGGGAAGTACCCCCTCAGCAAGGCAACTGTTAAAAACCTCTACCAAATGTGGGGCCAGAATAGGCTTAAAAGCTTTGTAAAACTCAGCCGTCAAGCCATCCGGTCCAGGTGACTTTTTGATGGCAAGCTGTTCAATTGCCCTTATCACCTCTTCAACTGTGATCTCCTCTGTCAAATTCATCAATGGGACATCTTCATCATTTAGACCTGGAATAGAGTCCAAAAAGCTTTCCATCTTGTCACGGTCAAGCTCTTTCCTCCCAAGAAGGTCAGCATAAAAGGACCTCACGACCTCCAGTATCCCTGACCTGGACTTTGTCAAGGAACCTGTACTGTCCTTAAGGCCAACGACCGTTTTAACAGCTACACCTTGTTTGCAGTTCTGGTAAGGGTCAGGCGAGTGGTACTTCCCATAGTCCCTCTCTAGAACCAAAGAGGCATGCCGGTCATATTGACACTTCCTGAGAAGGAGTTTCACTTCGGAGATTGCCCCAGGATCTCCTCCTCTCGAGACAAGAATATCCAGCTTCCTCCGTAAACGTTGGTAGGTCATGTATTTATTAAACTGTTTTCTATTGGCTAGGCCCCTGAAGAATCCAGCGATCCTCTTTTTGGTCAGCTCCCATCACTCAGCCTTACTGCTACAAAAGTCCAGGATGGTCACCTGTGCCTGAAAGAATTCCTCAAAGGATTGTCTAACATGTTCTTCCTTGAGTAGAGTCGAATTCAATCTCCAGATGCCCTTACCCCTCTGAGGGGCGTCTGAAGCATTCAGGACCACAGATAGCATACAGTGATCAGAGAACTCTACTGCCTGCACCACTGGGGGCGAGAAAGCAGAGGTCTCCTTAAAAAAAAACCTATCTATTCTACTCTGACTATTACCTCGATGAAAGGTGAACCCAGTGTCATCCGGGAGGTGCTTAATGTGCACATCCACAAGACCAGCATCCCTAACCATACTATTTAAAAAGACGCTATCATATCCCAGCCTGTCCTTGAAGTCCTTCCTGTCCTTGGGCCTAGTTACTGTATTAAAGTCACCTCCAAAGACCACTTGCCGGGATGTAAAAAGAAATGGCTTGATCCTTGTAAAAAGGCATTTCCTGTCCCACTTTGTGTGTGGCCCATAAACATTAATTAGGCGCAGGTCCTGCCCTCCCACAAGGACGTCTAAGACCATACATCTCCCAATCTCCACCTCAATAACCCGCCGGATAGTTACCATGCCGGTTTTAAACAACACCGCCACACCGCCGTAAGGCTCGGCCGCAAGAGACCAGTAAGATGGACCATACCTCCACTCTCTCTTGGCCATATGAATATCTGCCAAGGAGGTGAGCCCAGTCTCTTGCAAAAATAAAATTTCAGCATCTAATTGGCTGAACAAAAAGAAGGCCATAGAACGAGCTCTTACTGACTTAATGCTGGCGACATTTATTGTCACCACTTTTAACGGAGGGGGAACCGCCATTTGGGTTATTGGGTGGATTGCTTCTTAGCTCCCCTCTGCTGCTCATCACCAGAAGCCTCTCTCTTTCTTGAGGCCGCCTCAAACTCCATCTCAGAATCAGAACTTCGCTCCGAAGAAGCTCCAGATGAGGAGATATCCCAATTAGAGGACCTATAACGGTTGGAGACAGGCACTGGAGCCTGTTCCGTCCTCATCACCTGCTTCTTCCGCTTCCCAACCTTCCTTCTCTCCTCCAGGTACTGCAGGTCAGCTTCAGAGATGCAGTCATCTCTTACTTTTTTCTGTGAAGCCTTTCCACAAGACTTCTTTACAGAGGAAGAAGCGACCTTTTTAGTACCCACTACCACTCCTGGTGGGGGGGTGCTCCCTTTGAATCAGACTTAGGAGGGGTAGACTCCTGGGGGGTAACTGATTCGGGGGGCACAGACTTGGAAGGTTCTGACACAAGAGGAGGGGATACAGTAGGCTGGGGGGACACAGAGACAGATACAGAAGGAATACTTACAGACACAGGAGGGGTGGCCACAGGAACTGGGGAGGGACCCTGAGCAGGACCAGGGGAGTCGGTCACCGCAGAGGAGGATGGTACACCAGGGGCCTCACCCTCCATCCTGTCCAGCCTTGACATGTCATCAATTACCTCCTTCTCCATATTGTGCCAGGCTTCAGGACATCTGCTATAGGGGTGGCCAAGGCGCAGGCACCGGTTGCACCTGATCATCTCGGTGCAGTCCCTGGCCATATGACCCTGACCCCGACACACTGAACATCTCAAGGCTGAACAGGAAGAGCTCAAATGCCCCTTTTCTCCACAGCGGTGACACAGCTTCGGCTGACCAGGGTAGAAAATAGTCATCCTATCCCTCCCTATAAAAGCTGAGGAGGGCAGGTGACGGACAACATTCCCATCCCTGGCCAACCTGACTGTAACCGACCAACCCCCAGTCCAGATGTTACGCTCATCAAGGATTTTGCTGGGCTTAGTCAATACCTCACCATAGTTCCTTAACCAGACCTCTAAATCTCGAGCAGGAACACTCTCATTAGTGAGAATAATTGTGATTTTTTTCACTGTAGACCTTTGTGAAACCGCAACTGGAGCCAGACCTTCCCATTCGGGTCTTGACCTGCACCGAGCCTCATATCTCTCCCAGAACAGGCCAAGACCCTCTGGCCTGGTGAAACTAATAGTATATTCCCAGCTCCCAGCAACATGTATTAGGGCATACAGATCATTTGCCCCAAAACCCATCTCCAAAATCATGTCCACCACTGCACGCCGTGCTGGAGGGATTGCACCACCCAGTGCTGGGACAAGGTCATCCAGCGCCCAGGGAAAAGATGCCAAACTGCACCCCCCTTTGCCTTAGGGTTAGGTTCAGGGTGCCCCCCACCCCTGTAATATACCATTGCGCCAGGGGCAGCCGCCCCTCCTGCCCACCCCTTGTCCCGGCCCTGGCACCACCTTCCCATTTAAGAATCACTACATTTCGTCTCGGACCCCCAGCAGAAGCCAGAGACCCAAGACCAGATCCCGGGGTGCTCAAGGTGGTAGGTCGCAGGGGGAAAACTCTCTTGGGGGCGGAGCTACCAGGAGCAGAGCGTACCACCTGAGCAAATGTAGGCTTATCAGGGCCAAGGCCCCACACTGATGTCACATTAGTCTGTACATTACAATTATTATTATTATCTGCTGGAACGGAGTTGGTAGGACTGTCCATCACACTTGTGCTGGGACGATTGCTATCAGTCACACAAACATTCACATTCCCATCAGGAATAGTCACAGTTTCTGATGTAATACCAGCTGTCTCCTGAAGCTGTGCTGTAGAGTCTTCAGCAGCTGTGGGGCAAACAACTTTAGACTCAGCTAAAGGGGGGTTAATTGGCTCTGCTGAATGTTGTAGTTCCTCTGCAGGAATGTCATTTTTTAAATGCATTTTTTGCTGCACTGCAGCATCAGCAGGCATAGCATTGCTACACATGGGACTAGCAGCCCGATTGTCACTGGGCACATTGTCTGTATCAGTCACAGTGTTCACAAAAACAGTTTTATGCACCACATGAGGCTTGACAGGCTTTACCTTGTCAGGCATATTATCAGTAATGTCCTCATCATGAAATACCAACTGATCACCCCGCATAGGAGACTCCATTGCTTGGATTACCCTGAGCATGCCTCCTGAGTCTTGGGAAGGCATGGGGCTGCTTACCTCTCCCTGAGGGGGCAGGGGGTCTGAACTGGGGGTCTCCTCCTCCACCTCCATTTTTGTCATCCTGGCAAACCTTCTGTCATTACAGAATTTTTCCTTAAAGGGCCCATCTCTTCCTTCCATCATGGCCACAATGGTCTCCTGGTGTTCAACCCGGACCTTGGCCAGTTGGATCTCCGGATCCATGGATCCACGTCTCCGGCTATGCAAGCCCTCACGCTGCCTTCTCAAGCGCTTCACCTCCGCTCTGAGCTTGTAGAACTTGTCTCTTTCCCTATTCAGGACCTTAATCCCGGCCACCACTCGCTCCCGAATGGCCTCGGAACCTTCATCCTCACCAGGGGTAGAGAGATCCCCAGCCATGGTTTGCACAGGGGCAGGCATGTCACCTGATGGCCCAGGAGATGGCTGAGAGCTTCCAGCAGAAGAGGCCCTGCTGGCCTCCATGGCTTCCCCAGAAAGGAGCCAGGAGAGCTGGGAGAGATTTCACCACCACTCCCCTCTCACACGGATCACCTGTAGCAGCTCCAGACAGCTTCCTCCTGACACACCTGTGCTCCAATGATGGGTGGGGCACTATTCCTCCCACTGACACCAATGATGGGGCATACAGTGGGGACGGAAGGTATTCAGACCACTTTAATTTTTCACTCTTAGTTATATTTCAGCCATTTGCTAAAATCATTTAAGTTCATTTTTTGTCCTCATTAATGTACACACAGCACCCCATATTGACAGAAAAACACAGAATTGTTGACATTTTTGCAGATTTATTAAAAAAGAAAAACTGAAATATCACATGGTCCTAAGTATTCAGACCCTTTGCTCAGTATTTAGTAGAAGCCCCTTTTGATCTAATACAGCCATGAGTCTTTTTGGGAAAGATGCAACAAGTTTTTCACACCTGGATTTGGGGATCCTCTGCCATTCCTCCTTGCAGATCCTCTCCAGTTCTGTCAGGTTGGATGGTAAACGTTGGTGGACAGCCATTTTTAGGTCTCTCCAGAGATGCTCAATTGGGTTTAAGTCAGGGCTCTGGCTGGGCCATTCAAGAACAGTCACGCAGTTGTTGTGAAGCCACCCCTTCGTTATTTTAGCTGTGTGCTTAGGGTCATTGTCTTGTTGGAAGGTAAACCTTCGGCCCAGTCTGAGGTCCTGAGCACTCTGGAGAAGGTTTTTTGTCCAGGATATCCCTGTACTTGGCCGCATTCATCTTTCCCTCGATTGCAACCAGTCGCCCTGTCCCTGCAGCTGAAACACACCCCCACAGCATGATGCTGCCACCACCATGCTTCACTGTTGGGACTGTATTGGACAGGTGATGAGCAGTGCCTGGTTTTCCCCACACATACCGCTTAGAATTAAGGCCAAAAAGTTCTATCTTGGTCTCATCAGACCAGAGAATCCTATTTCTCACCATCTTGGAGTCCTTCAGGTGTTTTTTAGCAAACTCCATGTGGGCTTTCATGTGTCTTGCACTGAGGAGAGGCTTCCGTTGGGCCACTCTGCCATAAAGCTCCGACTGGTGGAGGACTGCAGTGATGGTTGACTTTCCACAACTTTCTCCCATCTCCCGACTGCATCTCTGGAGCTCAGCCACAGTGATCTTTGGGTTCTTCTTTACCTCTCTCACCAAGGCTCTTCTCCCCCGGTAGCTCAGTGTGGCCGGACGGCCAGCTCTAGGAAGGGTTCTGGTCGTCCCAAACGTCTTCCATTTAAGGATTATGGAGGCCACTGTGCTCTTAGGAACCTTAAGTGCAGCAGAAATTTTTTTGTAACCTTGGCCAGATCTGTGCCTTGCCACAATTCTGTCTCTAAGCTCCTCAGGCAGTTCCTTTGACCTCAACCTTTGCTCTGACATGCACTGTGAGCTGTAAGGTCTTATACAGACAGGTGTGTGGCTTTCCTAATAGAGCGATGCAACACATGTGACCTGAAATGGAGAGGGGGCAAACGCCATTTTCACCTGGGCACAAAAACTCTCTTTAGCTAAAAAAAAATAATAACATTTAAATGCTGGAGAATGAAGTGGGAAATCAGGGGAAACTTAGCATCAATTCAGGGTGAAGGTTCTCTTTAAACTCATTTAGCTGAAATGGACACATTTCAGCAAATTGTTCTGAAAATTGCAGAAAATCCAAGGAGGCAAAAGCTCCAGATTTTATTCATCCCTAATGACTATCGGAAGGAAAGGGAGCTTCATAATGAGGAAACAGGAGGACTGCCATCACATGACCCTCCTTTGAGCCTCTTTGTCTAGTGGAGACTGGCAACACACCACTTGGACAGCGGCCAACCGATCTTGTTGCCACTTACAGTGAATGCGCCACCATTGGAGTCTTCAGGACACAGTGAGGACCACCCAAGGAAGTAATACACCACTCCAGGTATTCACCCTTAAAGTTCCACCTTCACTGCACAAGCAAGCTTGGTTTCTACCACCCAAGGAACTCTTATCTAAAGAAGTGTCCAGGTCAACATGAAGTAAGGGGGAGGCTCAGGACCCCTCATGTGAGCACAGGTTGAGGTAAAAAATAATTTTGTTGACTTTTTTTATACAAATGGAAGATAACCTAGAGGGGGGGTAGATTGGGTAGCGTGGGTGAAGAGTTCCTTGGCTGGAGATCAGCTTTAATGAAGCCTCATTGCAGGCATCTGAGGATCGACCAATCCTTCCTGTCATTCTGCATTCCAGCCTCTGGCAGCCCACCAGAACCTCTCTATAAAAATATCACCTCTCTTCTAAATCTATATTCAGGATCTCCAGGCCCTCAGCATATTAATTGATTTTTATGTCTCCGTGATTGGGAAGAAAATGCATTTAAAATTAATTTATGTATCACCTGCGTTGCAATTTTGCAGACTGATTATAAGGCTGGGTAATAAAGATAACCACTTGTTTATTTAGGAGCACAGAAAGGTGAGGATGGTATCACAAATCAGCTTGCCGAATATGCATACGGAGCTTGCATATGAAGAATATAACATTACTATAATTTGGCTTTATAGGGGCAGAACTTTGTTTGGGCATAATACATTGAAAGCTGGACTATAGATGTCTAATTAGGAGATACAGTTACAGAGAGAGAAGCTGAAGATATCATTGTTACATTGGTTCAGCATGGACCATTGTTATGCCCCGTACACACGGTCAGACTTTGTTCGGACATTCCGACAACAAAATCCTAGGATTTTTTCCGACGGATGTTGGCTCAAACTTGTCTTGCATACACGCGGTCACACAAAGTTGTTGGAAAATCCGATCGTTCTGAACGCGGTGACGTAAAACACGTACATCGGGACTATAAACGGGGCAGTGGCCAATAGCTTTCATCTCTTTATTTATTCTGAGCATGCGTGGCACTTTGTCCATCGGATTTGTGTACACACGATCGGAATTTCCGACAATGGATTTTGTTGTCGGAAAATTTTATCTCCTGCTCTCCAACTTTGTGTGTCGGAAAATCCGATGGAAAATGTCCGATGGAGCCTACACACGGTCGGAATTTCCGACAACGCGCTCCGATCGGACATTTTCCATCGGAAAATCCGATTGTGTGTACGGGGCATAAGTATGTATGTGCCGGATCTGTGGAATCCTGATGGAAGCTGGAAATGGTTATACAGTGCCTTTAAAAAGTATTCATACCCCTTGAAATGTTCCACATTTTGTCATGTTACAACCAAAAACGTAAATCTATTTTATTGGGATTTTATGTGAAAGACCAACACAAAGTGGCACATAATTGTGAAGTGGAAGGAAAATAATAAATGGTTTTCAACATGTTTTACAAATAAATATCTGAAAAGTGTGGCGTGCATTTGTATTCAGCCCCCTTTACTTTGATACCCCTAACTAAAATCTAGTGGAACCAATTGCCTTCAGAAGTCACCTAATTAGTAAATAGAGTCCACCTGTGTGTTTAATCTCATTATAAATACAGCTGTTCTGTGAAGCCCTCAGATGTTTGTCAGAGAACCTTAGTGAACAAACAGCATCATGAAGGCCAAGGAACACACCAGACAGACAAGTTGTGGAGAAGTTTAAAGCAGGGTTAGGTTATAAAAAAATATTCCAAGCTTTGAACATCTCACGGAGCTCTGTTCAATCCATCATCCGAAAATGGAAAGAGTATGGCACAACTGCAACCCTACCAAGACATGGCCGTCCACCTAAACTGACCGGCCGGGCAAGGAGAGCATTCATCAGAGAAGCAGCCAAGAGGTCCATGGTAACTCTGGAGGAGCTGCAGAGATCCACAGCTCAGGTGGGAGAATCTGTCCACAGAACAACTGTTAAGCAACCGAGCTTCTGCTTTTTGTCAAAAGGGAGTGTGCCAGGATCTCTTGTCTTGCATACTAATGGTACACAATTGTCGTGCTACAAACTCCGAACTTAGTGACGTACTATGAGGAATTTCAGCTCTTGAGCGTCACCCTTTGGGCCCCTTCTGCTAATTTTGTGTTTGGGTTTACTTCCTCTTTAAGACTGGGATGCCATTAAAGTTAATGTGTGTGTAAAGGTAGGTGTCCCAATACTTTTAGTAATATAGTGTAGGTTTTGTACTTATTGAACAGATATAACAAAATACTGTCAAAGGGATATTTAAGAGACCAAAATGGAAGAAAGAGGAGAAGTTCATTGTTAGGATCTAAAGTTCATGTGCGTGTAAAGGCAGGTGTCCCAATACTTTTGGTATATATATCTATAGATATATAGATATATCTATAGATATATATCTATAGATATATCGATATATCTATAGATATATATCTATAGATATATCTATATATATGTATATATTTATATATATAGATCTATAGATATAGATCTATATATCTATATCTATATATATATGCACACTAGACATCAAAAACGCCACTTTAAAGGGCGTTTGACTTTTTTTTCTGCCTCTTAACATCCCTCTTTGTTAGCCTGTCCATACACACATAGGCATTTACAGGCAGAAAAAAAAAAAAACCTAGGTCCAGCGCGTTCAGATCTGGAGTGTTGCAACCTAAAAAATTCTTGATGGGTCCAAATGCACGTAGGCGATAGATGCATTTAGCACTTGAGCATAGGCGTGCGCAAGGGGTGTGCCAGGTGTGCCTGGGCACACCCTAATCCTGGGGTTGGCAACCTGTCAATGGTGGGCAGGTGACAGGTAAACCACAACCCTTCCTTACCGACCCTCAGAACCTGGACAGGAAGTGGCGTGGGTGGAATTTAGTGAAACCAATCTGTATTTTCCTCCTGCAGCAGCTGAAAGTAGGCTTCTCCTCTCCCTTTTGTCAACATTCAGCTGCCACAGGAGGAAAATATAGGGGATTGGTACTAATATATGGCACCCCCGCCACCCCTCATTTCCCTGACCCTCATCCTTCTGTTTCCCGGGTCTCCTATGTGCTCCCTTGCCCCCCCCCCCCTTCCTCCCGTTGTTTCAGGATGGAGAGCGAGGAAGAGGCCAGTAAATATGTCAAACGCATATGTGTTGGAGCTTTGGGGTGCACACCCTAATGCAATAGGCTGCGCACACCTATGCACTTGAGCATCCATTCATTCCAACAGCCAGATTCTGGCCAATGGAATGAATGAACTCCTAAGCGTTTGACACATCTAAACGTACCTACACACATTTTAAAAACCTGGATTTAGGCTGCTTTTTCCCCACCTGAAGCAAGGCATCCAGATCAGGAAAAAAAAAATGCCCATTGCGCATAATGACTAACTCAACCAGCTTCCAGTTTCCACAATCTTCCTGCATGTGGGTGGGCAGGCAGCTCAATCAGTTAAACCATCCGTGGGAACTGTTCAAAATAGTGGCTCAGTCTATGAACCCGACCTGCTTAGAGCCCCCAGGAAACGATACTCAAGAATTCTGCAATGAGTTATCAGATTTCTTCATCGACAAAATCGACAACATTCGGAAATCAATCCATCAGAAAACAACGATCATCCTCACTGAACCAAAGCAAAAAGAGGATATCGACACGAACATCACTCAACCACCGAATTTCATTTTGTCCCCAATCACCATAGACACAACCAAAAACATCATCAGAAGCCTTCGAGACAGCACATCACCGAACGATATCATCCCCACTAAACTGCTTAAAGAATGTTCCGACATCTTGGCCCCTATCCTAACACAGCTCATAAATCAATCATTCAAAGAAGGGACTGTGCCAACCTCCCTCAAGCAAGGCATCATCAAACCTCTCCTAAAGAAAGCCAATCTCGACCCTAAGGACCCTAACTGCCGCAGACCAATAACTAGCCTCAACGCCATCTCCAAGATTATGAAGAAAGCAGTAGTACAACAGCTACAACGCCACCTGGACACTCACCAACTCCTAGACCCTCTGCAATCAGGCTTCCACCCAGGCCATGGCACAGAAACAGCACTTCTCAAAATATGGGATGATGTCCTTGAAGCAGCAGACGACGGAGAACAGAGTCTCCTGGTACTGTTAGACCTCAGCGCAGCATTCGATACAGTAGACCACAATACTTTACTCGTCCGCCTCGCTGAAGTAGCAGGAGCTACAGATTCTGCTCTAAAATGGTTTACATCCTTCATAGAGAATCGCTCCCAGACAGTGAAACTAGGTACATTCACCTCGGAAACCCGGGCAGTCTCCTGCGGAGTCCCTCAAGGATCACCCTTGTCACCAGTACTATTCAACATATACACTACCGTTCAAAAGTTTGGGGTCACCCAAACAATTTTGTGTTTTCCATGAAAAGTCACACTTATTCACCACCATACGTTGTGAAATGAATAGAAAATAGAGTCAAGACATTGACAAGGTTAGAAATAATGATTTGTATTTGAAATAACATTGTTTTTACATCAAACTTTGCTTTCATCAAAGAATCCTCCTTTTGCAGCAATTACAGCATTGCACACCTTTGGCATTCTAGCTGTTAATTTATTGAGGTAAGCTGGAGAAATTGCACCCCACGCTTCTAGAAGCAGCTCCCACAAGTTGGAATGGTTGGATGGGCACTTCTGGCGTACCATACGGTCAAGCTGCTCCCACAACAGCTCAATGGGGTTCAGATCTGGTGACTGTGCTGGCCACTCCATTACCGATAGAATACCAGCTGCCTGCTTCTGCTGTAAATAGTTCTTGCACAATTTGGAGGTGTGTTTAGGGTCATTGTCCGGTTGTAGGATGAAATTGGCTCCAATCAAGCGCTGTCCACTGGGTATGGCATGGCGTTGCAAAATGGAGTGATAGCCTTCCTTAGCTTTTACCCTGTACAAAGCTCCCACCTTACCAGCACCAAAGCAACCCCAGACCATCACATTACCTCCACCATGCTTAACAGATGGCGTCAGGCATTCTTCCAGCATCTTTTCATTTGTTCTGCGTCTCACAAACGTTCTTCTTTGTGATCCAAACACCTCAAACTTGGATTCATCTGTCCACAACACTTTTTTCCAGTCTTCCTCTGTCCAATGTCTGTGTTCTTTTGCCCATCTTAATCTTTTTCTTTTATTGGCCAGTCTCAGATATGGCTTTTTCTTTGCCACTCTGCCCTGAAGCCCAAAATCCCGCAGCCGCCTCTTCACTGTAGATGTTGACACTGGTGTTTTGCGGGTACTATTTAATGAAGATGCCAGTTGGGGACCTGTGAGGCGTCTGTTTCTCAAACTAGAGACTCTAATGTGCTTATCTTCTTGCTTAGTTGTGCAACGCGGCCTCCCACTTCTTTTTCTACTCTGGTTAGAGCCTGTTTGTGCTGTCCTCTGAAGGGAGTAGTACACACCGTTGTAGGAAATCTTCAATTTCTTTGCAATTTCTCGCATGGAATAGCCTTCATTTCTAAGAACAAGAATAGACTGTCGAGTTTCAGATGAAAGTTCTCTTTTTCTGGCCATTTTGAGCGTTTAATTGACCCCACAAATGTGATGCTCCAGAAACTCAATCTGCTCACAGGAAGGTCAGTTTTGTAGCTTCTGGAAGGAGCTAGACTGTTTTTAGATGTGTGAACATGATTGCACAAGGGTTTGCTAATCATCAATTAGCCTTCTGAGCCAATGAGCAAACACATTGTACCATTAGAACACTGGAGTGATAGTTGCTGGAAATGGGCCTCTATACACCTATGTAGATATTGCACCAAAAACTAGACATTTGCAGTTAGAATAGTCATTTACCACATTAGCAATGTATAGAGTATATTTGTTTAAAGTTAGGACTAGTTTAAAGTTAGCTTCATTTAAAAGTACAGTGCTTTTCCTTCAAAAATAAGGACATTTCAATGTGACCCCAAACTTTTGAACGGTAGTGTACATCCGCCCACTTCTCAATATCATCAGGAAAACCGATCTTTGCTTCCATTCATACGCTGACGACACCCAACTCTACCTTCGCATCAACGGACAAAAAGACCTTCATCAGCAATTACAGAAATGCCTCTCCTTAATAGACGACTGGATGACCACTAGCTCCCTCAAACTCAACGGATCAAAAACAGAACTACTTCTCCTACAAGCTAACAAAAATTCCAAAATAAAGACTACATGGACACCTCCCACCATCCTTGGACAGACCATCTCCCCAAGCACCAAAGCCAAGAGTCTCGGAGTCATTTTTGACTCAGGAATGACAATGGATGCACAAATAGGATCAGTGGTGAGCGGATCCCACCATCTCCTCCGCCAACTACGCAGACTCATCCCCTTCATCCCAGAAGAGGACAAAGCGGCAGTTGTGGGAACAATCATCAATTCCCGACTCCACTACGCAAATTCGCTCTACGTAGGACTACCCCAATACCAGCTTGCGTGCTTACAACTCATCAAAAACACGGCGGCAAGACTGTTAACGGGAAAAAAACCCTGGGAATCCATCTCCCCCTCCCTAAAGAGCCTACACTGGCTAACCGTGAAGAAACGGATCACATTCAAGACCCTCTGCCTCACCCACAAATGCGTACAAGGAAACGCCCCACCATATCTCCGCGAGAAAATAAAACATTACACACCGAATCGCAGTCTTCGATCAGCTAACCAAAACCTCCTTACCATTCCCAAATACCGCTACAAAGCAAAGGGAGAACGAAGATTCGCAGTCCAAGGACCTCGACTATGGAACGCTCTTTCTACCAACATCCGCATGGAAGAAAACCACCAGGCCTTCAGAAAAAAACTAAAGACCTTCCTTTTCTGAGAAGCTGACTTCAGAGAATGCATCCAGCGCCTTGAGGCGATTCAGTTCGCATTTGCAGCGCTTTATAAATCATTCATTCATTCATTCATTCATTCAGTGTGATGTCTCTAATGCCTACATGAACAGGTTTCAGAAGGAGTAAGCTGTCACAGGCTTTTATCTCGGTTTCAATATTGAACAGGATTCATTTTATATCTCCCAACAGCTTTGTTTGCGTAGCAACACATACTTAGCAAAGTGGTGGTTTTGTCTTTTTTTTTTATTTTACTGTTTGAATACAACGTGCTATAAGAGGTAATTTCCACGCTTTACGGCGTCTTCATTATAAACCCCGCTGCAGGAAAAACAAACATTTCGCTTTTGTCCACAAACCCACTCTCAGCGCCGGCTCCCAGTAGTCCTTGTTGAGCTCCCTTCCTCGCCGTGTTTAATTTCGCTCACGTGCGCTCGCGGCCCCTCTCCCACCTGTTTACCTCCCTGCAAACGATGATGAAGCACCATCAATAAATGATGAAGTAAGGAACTCGGCTGTCACATTAGTCTGACGCTCTCTTCCCTTTAACTCCATTTTTCCTGCGGGACCGTCTCCCTCCAGGTTTCTCAGCTGACCTCCTGTCCCAAAAATTCTCTGCCTCTAAAATATGGCTCCCTTCTGAATTGCGCTGAATTCCTTATTGATTAGTCGAGGTCCTTTGTCCTTTCTGGTGGCTATTTTTTTTATGGGCATTGTTTTTAAGCACGTAGCCTCTAATTTATTTATGTTCTGTTAAAATACTTAGTGAAGGTGAGCATTAAAGTGATTTATGGAATCGTGTAGGATGGATTCCAATCAAACGTAAAAAAGGTAAGACAAAGGTCAGGGTCAGATCACCGGAACCGGTAGGCACAGGAGCAAAAGATGGATTTCCGTCCTAGAATTGCCTCTTTGACATACACTCACCGGCCACGTTATTAGGTAGACCTTACTAGTACTGGGCTGGACCCCCTTTTGCCTTCAGAGCTGCCTTCATTCTTTGTGGTATAGATTCAACAAGGTGTTGGAAACATTCCTCAGAGATTTTGCTCCATAGTGACATGATGGCATCACACAGTTGCTGCAGATTAGTTGGCTGCCCATCCATAATGCCAATCTCCCGTTCCACCAAAGGTGCTCTATTGGATTGTCTTTGTACTCCTCACCTGGTTGCCGCCACACATGCTTGACACCATCGGAACCAAATACGTTTATCTTGATCTCATCAGACCACAGGACATGGTTCCAGTAATCCATGTCCTTAGTCTGCTTGTCTTCAGCAAACTGTTTGCGGGCTTTCTTGTGCATCATCTTTAGAAGAGGCTTCCTTCTGGGATGACAGCCATGCAGACCAATTTGATGCAGTGTGAGGCGTATGGTCTGGGCACTGACAGGCTGACCCCCTCAACACCCCTTCAACCTCTGCAGCAATGCTGGCAGCACTCATACGTCTATTTCCCAAAGACAACCTCTGGATATGACGCTGGGCACGTGCACTCAACTTCTTTGGTGGACCATGGCGAGGCCTGTTCTGAGTGGAACCTGTCCTGTTAGACCGCTGTATGGTCTTGGCCAGGGGCGTTGCTAGGTCTACAAAAGATCTGGGACTAGAGCCCATAACAGCGTAGTAAAGAAAGTCATACGCTTTGGCATAAACATGTATATATAGTAATATACGTGTGTGTATATCCTCAGAGGGCCCCTACTTACATCAGGGTCCCCAGAGCCCCCCCTTACATCAGGGTCCCCAGAGCCTCCTCCTTACATCAGGGTCCCCAGAGAGCCTCCCCCTTGCATTAGGGTCCCCAGAGAGCCCCCCTTACATTAGGGTCCCCAGAGAGCCTTCCCCTTAAAATCAGGGTCCCCAGAGAGCCTCCCCCTTAAAATCAGGGTCCCCAGAGAGCCTCCCCCTTGCATCAGGGTCCCCAGAGAGCCCCCCTACTTACAGCAGGGTCCCCAGAGAGCCTCCCCTTCCCTTAGGGACCTCTGCAGAGACTCGGGGCTATGGGCCCCAGATTTGGGGCTATAGCCCCAAAAGCCACCCCCTAGCGACGCCACTGGTCTTGGCCAACATGCTGCAGCTCAGTTTCAGGGTCTTGGCAATCTTCTTATAGCCTAGGCCATCTTTATACAATTCTTTGTTTCAGATCCTCAAAGAGTTCTTTGCCATGAGGTGCCATGTTGAACTTCCAGTGACCAGTATGAGAGAGTGAGAGCGATAACACCAAATTTAACACACCTACTCCCCATTCACACCTGAGACCTTAAAACCGTTTTAGCCGCCGGGTTAAACTCCGAAGGTTTCTCCAACAGAACTCCGGCGGGATTAGAAAAAGGAAGTTCAATAGCCAGTAGCCAATAACTTCCGTCTCGTACTTGCTTCAGAGGAAGCGTCGTTTTTGGTCCATTGGAACAGCATACAGACGAGCGGTTTTCCCGATAGGAATTGGTTCCGTCGGAAATATTTAGAGCATGTTCTATTTCTAGGTCCGTCAGAATTTTCGGGAAAAAAAAGTACGATGAGGCATACACACGATCAAAATAGACGATGAAAAGTTTACTTAGTGACTTATTCTGTCGGACATTCCGCTCGTGTGTACTCGGCTTTTCAAGTCACATGACATCGGGGAGGGAAAATGGCAAATCGGGCCCAATTTGGAAATTTTCACTTAGGGGTGTACTCACTTTTGTTGCCAGCGGTTTAGACATTAATGGCTGTGTGTTGAGTTATTTTGAGGGGACAGCAAATTTACACTGTTATACAAGCTGCACACTCACTACCTTACATTGTAGCAAAGTGTCATTTCTTCAGTGTTGTCACATGAAAAGATAGAAGAAAATATTTACAAAAATGTGAGGGGTGTACTTACTTTTGTGAGATACTGTATATGTTAACCGCTTTAAGACCAGGCTTTTTCTGGCACTTTGTGTTTACAAGTTTAAACCTGTATTTTTTTATATTATTTTTTGTATGTAAATAATTACAAAATTGCCCCAGTAAGTAAATAAATAAAAGAAATATCAGAGCCGAGGAATTTGCGATGGCAGATCAAAAAAGGGTACAGCTTAGGAAGCTTGAAGTTAGCTCGTCCTTACAAGTCATATTCTCATAACGTTCTTTAGCCGCATTTGACGGCTAAACTCTCTTTAACTAGTTTACCTTGCCATATGTAAACCAATTTTATCATATTAAAGTAAAAAAAAAAAAAAAAAAGAAAAAAAAAAAGAAAAATTGTCCGTCAACATAATTAACAGGAATGAGTGGCTGTTCAATATGTAATTCCATCCAGCCGTGGAATATTTTAGGTCAGCTATCAAGGGGACTTGTGTCAACGTAGCCGGCTGAGTAACAAGTGACCTGTCATCTTGACAAGGGATATCATTGAAAGCTGCTCTCCAGATAGGCCGGTCAAATTAATGGCTTTATTGAATAAGGTATCAATATCACAAGCGACAAAATCAATACCTTTTGATAGGATGATGACAAATGGCTAATGAAAATTTCACACTCGGGGACTGAGGATATTAGGGTAATGAAAGTTTAATCCTATAAAAAAATAAAAAAATAAAAAAATAAATATATAACAGGCGAGATGAGAAATGATGGAGCCGGGCACGTGCGCGGCGCGTGTGCACTTTCTCAGACAACAACAACGCGGTGTCTTGCTATATAACTTCAGCTATCTCCTTGGGTTTTCAAATACTTCCAATGTGTCTGTTTCGGAGAGATAAGGAGCCTCAGAAATTTTTTTTTATTTTCCGAGGTTATCCTCATTTTTAAAACTTATTTTTTTTATTTTTTTTCTGTCTCCTCTAACCATCTACGGTATGTAGCTTTTCAAAATCATTTTGACTAGATGTACCGTATGTGTTCCTTATAACAAACTACCATCTGCTGATAAGAATTGACGTTAAATGAATAACCAAGGCTAAGCATACCCTTTGGCGCTCCGACAAAATGTCTTAAAAAAAAAAAAAAAGAATGAAAAAAAAAAAACAACAAAAAAAAAAACAAACAAAATAAAAGTGGAGATGGAAAAGTCTCCAGGTCGACGTGGTATAAAAAGTGTTTTATGTTTGTTATTTGTCTTTCTTTGACCTGATGATAAAAGAAAAAAAAAAATTCCGGCACTCTAAAGCCTCTTATGAAAAATTGCATTCTGGAAAGAAAAAAAAAAAAAAATACAAAGTGTGACGATTGTTGGACATTTTTTTATATGGTGTTTATGTGCGCAGTCACGCCGCCGGTCTCTCCTTTAGAATCCGCAACAGATTTAGCGATGGTTAAAAGATCTACTCGTGAATTAAAAAGTCTTTCGTCTAACCCGGATAAGTTTTGCGGTTACAGGTTTTGCAGGTGACGCACCGAGACGGAGAGAACAATATGAATTTATAGGTATGGGTTTCAATTCTCCGAGATGTCGCCATGATAATAGGCGATCTGAAGGCAGACACACAATCAGGAAAGAGAAAGGGAACATTTTTTTTTTTCAGCTCGCCGTTGTTTCAATCATATTTTCCTGCTATCTAAGGCTCGATTCACACCTATGCATGTTGCTTTTGAGCGTTTTTGGAGGTGTTTTTTTTCATGCTTGCCACGTTTTTGAGCAGCGTTTTTGCCGCGTTTTTGCCGCAATTTGCGTTTTGCGTTTTTTTTTTTTACAGTTTTTTTTTACAGTCTTGAAAAAAAAATTTTTAAAAACGGCAAAAACGCATCAAAAACGCACCAAAAACGCTGCAAAAACGGTGCACTTGCGTTTTTGATGCTTGTCCATTGAATTCTATTACATGCAAAACGCTGCATTTTGCATGAAAAAAAGTCCCTGACCCTTTCCAAAAATGCAGAGAAACAAAAAGGCATTGATGTGAACATGTTCCATAGGAACCCATGTTAAAAAATTCCCGTGCATTTCTGCAAAATGCAAAATGCATCAAAAAACGCGTTAGTGTGAATGGAGCCTTATGCCCCGTACACACGGTCGGGTTTTCCGACGGAAAAAGTGCGATCGGATTGTGTTGTCGGAAATTCCCAATCTCCATTGTACTTTTTCCGTCAGAATTTCCGACACAAAATGTTTTGAGAGCAGGCTATAAAATTTTCCGACAACAAAATCCGATCCATTAAATTCCGATCGTGTGTACACAAATCCGACGCACGAAGTGCCACGCATGCTCAGAATAAATTAAGAGACGAAAGCTATTGGCTACTGCCCCGTTTATAGTCCCGACGTACGTGTTTTACGTCACCGCGTTCAGAACGATCGGATTTTCCGACAACTTTGTGCGACCGTGTGTATGCAAGACAAGTTTGAGCCAACATCCGTCGGGAAAAAAAAAACGTGGATTTTGTTGTCGGAATGTCCGATCGTGTGTACGGGGCATAAGGGTCTTTGTCACCTCATTTATTATCAAAAAAACGTGCTGCGTTAGAGAACTATTCTCAATTAAGGTTACGTACAGCGAGGGGTAAAATCACTTCCGGTTGAGAAATCAAGCCCGTGAGAATTGCAACAGAAGAGAAAAGGAGAACGGAGTCTCTCAAGGAATCAAAAACACATCAACTCACCGGCCACTTTATTAGGAACGCCTGTTCAATTACTTGGTAACACAAATTGCTAATCAGCCAATCACAAGGGCAGCAACTCATTGCATTTAGGCATCTAGACGTGGTGAAGACAAACTGCTGAAGTTCAAACTGAGCATCAGAAAGGGGAAGAAAAGGGATTTAAAGAGGGCTTCCCATTCAAAAAAAAATTATAGAAGGAACCAGTGGCGTCGCTAGGGGGTGGCTTTTGGGGCTATAGCCCCGAATCTGGGGCCCATAGCCCCGAGTCTCTGCAGGGGTCCCCAAGGGGAGGGGAGGCTCTCTGGGGACCCTGATGTAAGTCGGGGGGCTCTCTGGGGACCCTGATTTAAGGGGGGGCTCTCTGGGGACCTAATTTAAGGGGAGGCTCTCTGGGGACCCTAATGTAAGGGGAGGCTCTCTGGGGACCCTGATGTAAGGGGGGCTCTATGGGGATATATACACACACACATATATTATATAGATGTGTATGCCTGCCCAAGCGTAGGACTTTCTTTAGTATACGCTGCAATGGGGTCTAGCCCCAGATCTTTTGTAGACCTAGCAATGCCCCTGGAATGAACCCTCGAAAGAAAGGGTTCCTTCTATAATACAATTTGGGATGTTGGCAACGCCTTATGGAAAATTCAATCGCTTCTCCTTGTGGTTCACCACTATACTCATTAAAAAAAAAAAAATTAGAAGTCAGCAGCTACAAATACTGCAGCTGCTGACTTTTAATAATTGAACACTTACCTGTCCCAGGGTCCAGCGATGCGGGGGATCGAAGCCCCACTCGTCCCCCCCTCCGCTCGGCGGCGCCGCCACTTTGACTGTGGGCGCCCAGCTGTGGCTTCACAGCCAGGCACCCACTGCGCATGCGCAAGCCGCGCCGTGCCCCGTTACTGGCCCCGCAATCATCTGGGACCAGTCACGTGTCCCAGATGATTGACAAGAGGGAGGGGGGGAGAGGCGATCTCCCTTCCTGCGCTGAGGGAAGTGACGTCAGGAGCCCAGGCACCGAAGGAGGCAGACTACGAGGGACCCCCTAGCAACAGGCATTTAGAGGTGAGTAAAAAAAAAATTTCTCCAAATGTTTTTTTTTTGTTTTTTTTAAGCACTTTACTAATCTTTTTTTTTTTTTTTTTTTGGGGTGGAACTCCACTTTAAGTAACTTTGAAGGTGGCGTGGTTGTTGGTGCCAGATAGACTAGTCTGAGTTAGAGCTGCACGATTAATCGTTAAGAATCATTATCGCAATTTTTTTCCCCGTTGCGATTTTTTAAAAAGTATTTCCCGATTCTTTCTATGCAGAGAATTCTCTCTGCTCTGCTAAAGCCGACAGCCGTCAAAAGAAAGAAAAAGAAAAAACGGGCAGCCTGCCAAGAATCACAACATTCTTTAGCAGTGAAACTTAAGTATAAACATTGTAACAATTTGTCCTTTAGATCAAATGAATACAATTTGGTGTGTAAATGAGGGAAGTTTAACCACTTAAACACTAAACCTTTTCCTGACATTTGTTGGTTAAAATCTTTTTTTTTTTTTGCTAGAAAATTACTTAGAACCCCCTTAACATTATATATATATATATATATATATATATATATATATATATATATATATATATATATATTTTTTTTTTTTTAGCAGAGACCCTAAAGAATAAAATGGTGGTTGTTGCAATATTTTATGTCACACTGTATTTGCGCAGCAGTTGTTTTTGGGGAAAAAAATTACACTTTAATGAATTTAAAAAAAAAACTAACCAGTAAAGTTAGCCCAATTTTTTTTGTATAATGTGAAAGATTTTACGCCGCGAGAATCGTGATCTTTTTATTCTAAGCAAAAAAATTGTGATTCTCATTTTGGCCAAAATCATGCAGCTCTAGTCTGAGTATTTAAAAAACTGCTTATTTACTGGGATTTTCACGCATGACAATCTCTCAGGATTACAGAGAATGGTCTGAAAAAGAGAAAATATCCAGTGAGCGGCAGTTGTGTGGAGGAAAATGTCTTGTTGATGTCAGAGGAGAATGAGCAGACATTCAAAATGATAGAAAGGCAACAGTAACTCAAATAACCACTCGTTACATCCAAGGTATGCAGAATACCATCTCTGAACACACAACACATCCAACTTTGAAGAAGATTGGCTACAGCAGCAGAAGTCCACACCGGGTGCCACTCCTGTCAGCTAAGAACAGGAAACTGAGGCTACAATTCACACAGGATCACCAAAATTGGACAATAGAAGATTGGAAAAATGTTACCTGGTCTGATGAGTCTCGATTTCAGCTCCGGCATTCAGATGGTCGGGTCAGAATTTGGTGTAAACAACATGAAAGCATGAATCCATCCTGCCTTGTATCACCGGTTCAGGCTGGTGGTGGTGGTGTAATGGTGTGGGGGGGGATATTTTCTTGGCACACTTTGGGCCCCTTAGTTGATCATCATTTAAACGCCACGGCCTACCTGAGTATTGTTGCTGACCATGTCCATCCCTTTATGACTACAGTGTCCCCATCTTCTGATGGCTCCTTCCAGCAGGATAATGCACCATGTCACAAAGCTCCAATCATCTCACCACTGGACAATGAGGTCCCTGTACTCCAATAGAGCTCCACACTCACCACATCTCAATCCAATAGAACACCTTTGGCATGTGGTGGAACGGGATATTGGCATCATGGATGTGCAGCCAACAAATCTGCAGCAACTACGTGATGCTATCATGCCCGCTTCAAATCAAAGGGAGAATGAAGATTCGCAGTCCAAGGACCACGGCTATGGAACGCTCTACCCACTAACATCCGCATGGAAGAAAACCATTGGGTCTTCAGGAAAAAACTCAAGACCCATCTCTTCTAGATGCAGGCCAACTAAGGACGGATCAGCGCCTTGAGGCGACTAAGTTCGCATTTGTAGCGCTATACAAATCATTCATTCATTCATACACATGAAATATGACAGAAGCAAGAACTTGCAGTTTTGCTCAAACTGTTTAGGCAAAATTTACATGGATAAACCACTCTGCACTTATTTATTTTTATTTTTTAAGGTGATTTTAGGGCATTTTCATTTATTTCATCTATTCTTTTTAATTGTGAATGTGTGTGTATTTTTTTTTTTTTTTAGTCCAGATGGTTAAAAAAAAGCTTCTGTAACACTCAGTATCCATTTAATGCTTATTGCACCACCAAAAACACGCATAAAACTTACACCTTCAATGCATTTCACCAAAGGGGTGAAAATTTGCTGAAATTGTTTGATTTTATGTAAGAATTTGGGGAATAGAGACCTGTCAATTTTGTTCATCCCTACTGTTTAGAGGGGCCCTTGACCTCCTCCTCCAGTCCAGACAAGAAACAACCTTGGTGGGCTCCTTTTTCCCCCTCTATTAGACCACTATTAGGTCACCTCTGTTAGGTCACAATTTAATGTACAATTATCTCGTCTATCCTGATGAAGCTTAATATGAAACGCATAGAGATGTGACCGCACTCATACACATGAAATTTGACAGAAGCAAGAACTTGCAATTTTGCTCATTAAACTGCTTAGGCAAAATGTACATGGAAATATCACTCTGCACTTATTTATTTTATATGTTTGTTTTTTTTAAGGTGAATTTAGGGCATTTGCATTTATTTCATCTATTCTTTTTATTTGTGAATGTGTGTGTATTTTTTTTTTAGTCCAGATGGTTAAAAAAAGCTTCTGTAACACTCAGTATCCATTTAATGCTCATTGCACCACCAAAAACACACAGAAAACTTACACCTTCAATGCATTTCACCAAAATGGTGAAAATTTGCTGAAATTGTTTGATTTTATCTAAGAATTTGGGGAATAGAGACCTGTTGTCAATTTTGTTCATCCCTACTGTTTAGAGGGGCCCTTGACCTCCTCCTCCAGTCCAGACCAGAAACAACCTTGGTGGCCTCCTCTTTCCCCCTCTATTAGACCACTATTAGGTCACCTCTATTAGGTCACAATTTAATGTACAATCACCTCGTCTATCCTGATGAAGCTTAATGTGAAACGCGTAGAGATGTGACCACACCCATACACATGAAATTTGACAGAAGCAAGAACATGCCGTTTTGCTCATTAAACTGCTTAGACAAAATGTACATGAAAATATCACTCTGCACTTATTTATTTTATATGTTTTGTTTTTTTTTAAGGTGAATTTAGGGCATTTGCATTTATTTCATCTATTCTTTTTATTTGTGAATGTGTGTGTATTTTTTTTTTAGTCCAGATGGTTAAAAAAAGCTTCTGTAACACTCAGTATCCATTTAATGCTCATTGCACCACCAAAAACACACAGAAAACTTACACCTTCAATGCACTTCACCAAAACGGTGAAAATTTGCTGATATTGTTTGATTTTATCTAAGAATTTGGGGAATAGAGACCTGTCAATTTTGTTCATCCCTACTGTTTAGAGGGGGCCTTGACCTCCTCCTCCAGTCCAGACAAGAAACAACCTTGGTGGGCTCCTCTTTCCCCCTCTGTTAGACCACTATTAGGTCACCTCTATTAGGTCACAGTTTAATATACAATCACCTCGTCTATCCGGATGAAGCTTAATGTGAAACGCGTAGAAATGTGACCACACCCATACACATGAAATTTGACAGAAGCAAGAACTTGCCGTTTTGCTCATTAAACGAATAAATCAATCTGCACTTATTTATTTTATATATATATATATATATATATATATATATATATATATATATATATATATATATATATATATATATATGTTTTTTAAGGTGAATTTAGGGTATTTTCATTTTTGTTTCATGTATTCTTTTCATTTGTGAATGTGTGTGTATTTTGTTATTTTTTTTTATTTTTTAGTCCAGATGGTTAAAAAAAGCTTCTCTAACATTATCCATTTAATACTCATTGCACCACCAAAAACACACAGAAAACTTACACCTTCAATGCATTTCATCAAAACGGTGAAAATTTGTTGAAATTGTTTGATTTTTATCTAAGAATTTGGGGAATAGAGACCTGTCAATTTTGTTCATCCCTACTGTTTTAGAGGGGCCCTTGACCTCCAGAGCAGATTACACAGCACTAAAGCACTGAGACCAGGACACACCCCCAGCTTGTGATTGGACAAGAAATAACATTCAGCCCTTGTTCACACTGCTGCAACTTTGCATGCGCCTTTTGCGATACATAATGTTGCACGCCAGTTGAAAACCCATTTATTTCCATTGCGGCTGTTCCAATCAACGCAGCTCAAGATGTAACCACACTTTAAAAAAACATTCCTGCACTATATTGATGCGACTTGAGAGCCCTAGACATGAAAGTCGCAAGCAATTGCGCAAATTGGCTGGCTTTTTCTGAGTAATAAATAGTGCTGGGCAGACAATTAAAGAATACTAATAACAAGACGGATTTAAGTACTTACACTAGCTCTATGTAAAAATAACATTTAATGATTTTGTAAAATGCATAACCGGATTAAATGGTGTTTTTATGCCCGCGTGGAGCTGAGCTTTAAAGTGTATATATATATATATATATATAAAAAAAAAGTCTGCTTAGGGGGAGGAAAAAGCATTTAAATAAATAAATCTCTTATGAAAAAAATTATACCTGGAAGCAATTTTCTGGCATCGCTTAAACTCCGACACACGCACTTGTATAAAATCTGTTTTTGTCCTTTAAAAAGGTTACATAATCCAATGGCTATAGGTAATCTGCCAACAAGATTAATGCACTTAACTACGCACAGATATTTCTGTATGGCTAAAATGCAAAATAACCCAATTACTTGGCCCACCAAATGCGGCCTGATCTAAATGACCGTGTTCTGCGCACGGCACAAATTGATTTAGCGGTTAAAATGAACCCACTTACAAATTGTCCAATGGTCATAATGCAGACCCTTTTGTGTAATGCCAATTAATCATGATAATTTTATGGCGAAATGATTTTTCAATTAAAATGTCGTTTTGCTGTGAAAATTTAATTTCTTTTTTTTCTTTTTTTTCTTTTTTCTTTTTTTTACTTTGAATGCCTTGAGCAAACAGTTTGCCAAAGAATTGTCATAAAATATTGTCACAAATGCATTATAAAAGGCATAACGATTTGTGGGTAGGTGTTTTTCTATACTTCTGTTATTTTCGGAGCTTGTATACACCACTCACAGAGCTTCACTTTTTCCACGTTTTGTTATGTTACAGCCTTTATTCCAAAATGAAGAAACAAAATGTATTATATGTATTATATTAATTTGGATGATGGTACGTATTTAAGACCCTTCACCTTTCATTACATGAGGCTATACTCCAATTTTTGTTTATTCCAAAATGGATTAAATTTATTATTTTTCCCAAAATTCTACCAACAATATCCCATAATGACAATGTGAAAGACGTTTGTTTGAAATCTTTGCAAATTTATTAAAAATAAAAACCTAAAAAAATCCCATGCTCTCACAGCCTTTGCTCAATACTTTGTTGAAGCACCAATTACAGCCCCAAGTCTTATATGTATGTATGTATGATTCTACACGCCTGGCACACCTATTTTTGGGCAGTTTCTCCCATTCTTCTTTGCAGGACCTCTTCACCACTTCAGCCCCGGAAGGTTTTCCCCCCCTTCCTGACCAGAGCACTTTTTGCGATTTCGGCACTGCGCCGCTTTAACTGACAATTGCGCGGCCGTGCGACATTGCACTCAATCAAAATTGATGTTCTTTTTTTTCCCCACAAATAGAACTTTCTTTTGGTGGTATTTGATCACCTCTGCGGTTTTTATTTTTTGCGCTATAAACAAAAAAAATAGCGACAGTTTTGAAAAAAAAAAAAAACATTATTTTTTACTTTTTGCTATAATAAATATCCCCAAAAAATATATAAAAAAAACATTTTTTTTTCTCAGTTTGGGCCGATATGTATTCTTCTACATATTTTTGCTAAAAAAAAATTGATTGGTTTGCGCAAAAGTTATAGCGTCTACAAAATAGGGGATAGTTCTATGGCATTTTTATTGATCTTTTTTTTTTTACTAGTAATGGCGGCAATCAGCGATTTTTTTTATTGTGAATGCGACATTATGGAGGACACATCAGACACTTTTGGGCGCGATTTTGGGACCATTCACATTTATACAGCGATCGGTGCAATTAAAAATGCATTGATTACTGTGTAAATGTGACTGGCAGTGAATGGGTTAACCACTAGGGGGCGCTGTAGGGGTTAAGTGTGTCCTAGGGAGTGATTCTAACTGTGGGGGGGGGGGCTGTGTGTGACACGACACTGATCACCGCTCCCGATTACAGGAGCAGAGATTAGTGACAGCGTCATTAGGCAGAACGGGGAGATGCTTGTTTACATTAGCATCTCCCCGTTCTTCCTCACCATGAGACGATCGCGGGTATACCCGCGGACATCGGGTCCGCGGGACCCGCGATCACGGTCACGGAGCTCCCGGCGGGCGCCCGCCAGCCGCCTCTTAAGGGGCAACCTACAGGTACGTTAATCTGCCTGTACGTGCCCTTCTGCCGACGTATATTGTGTGAGCCGGTCGGCAAGCGGTTAAGGTCCATCAGGTTGGATGGGGAGCGTCGGTCCACAGCCATTTTCAGATCTCTCCAGAGATGTTCAATCGGGTTCAGGTCTGGGCCACTCAAGGACATTCAGGGTTGTCTCGTAGGCACTCCTTCATTAACTTGGCTGTGTGCTTAGGGTCGTTGTTCTTTTGGAAGATGAACCTTCGCCTTGCATTGTATGATATCGGCATATACCATGCGCTTTTGCACAGGTTTTTACACACAAACACAATACATTTTAACATGTGTTGCTGCCATTTTTTACAATTATTTATCCTCTGTTTAGATTTCTATGTTTCATGTTCACTACAGTATGTTGTGGCATGTTTTAGTGCATTGCAACCTTTGCTATTTTTTTCCGGGCATGCCAACGCAGCACTGCATTGTCCACATAGTTGTTACATAATTAAATAGTTGGTCAGGTTGAAAAAAGACTTCCATCTAGTTCAACCAATTAAAACACACGCACACAAATACAAAACCTCCATACTGTATACACAATCCTATACCCATAGTTGATCCAGAGGAAGGAAAAAAAAAACAAAAACCCCAATGAAGCATGATACAAATTCGCTCCAGTGGGGGGGGGGGGGGATTCCTTCCTAACCCCCCAGGAGGCAATCGGATATTCCCTGGATCAACTACCCCTGGCATTATTACCTCTAAAAATGAATTCACTGATACCTATACCCACCTAGATTCCTAAATAACCACTGGCTACTAGACAAAAAAAAAAGTGCAATAACCGTATATTGATTGGTTTGCGCAAAAGTTATAACGTCTACAAAATAGGGGATAGATTTATAGCATTTTTGTTATAATTTTTTTTTTAATTAGTAATGGCGGTGATCTGCGATTTTTATCGTGACTGTGACATTATGGCGGACACATCGGAGACTTTTGACACTACTTTGGGACCATTGTCATTTATTCAGCAATCAGTGCTATAAAAATGCACTGATTACTGTGTAAATGATACTGGCAGGGAAGGGGTTAAACACTAGGGGGCGATCAAGGGGTTAAGTGTGTCCTAGGGAGTGATTCTAACTGTGTGGGGGGGGGATTGTCTCACTAGAACATGACAGAGATCACTGCTCCCGATGACAGGGAGCAGTAGATGTTGCTAGACAGAACAGGGAAATGCCTTGTTTACGTTCTGCCACTCCATGACACGATCGCGGGCCCCCGATGGACATCGAGTCCGCGGGACCCACGGACACGGAGTATGCGGTGGGTGTACGTGCCCACAAAACCGCGATTTAAAGGGGACGTACCTGTACGCCCATTTGCCTAGCCATGCCATTGTGCCGACGTATATCGTCATGCGCTGGTCGGCAAGGGGTTAAACAGGGCTGGATCTAGCCTATCTGATCTTGGGGTACAAACACTTTCATTGTATCCTTGTGGCTATGTGCACCGCGGTGGCTGGGCTTCAGTGCCTCATTTCAGAGTTCGCCCTGCTGACGCCACTACTACTGGGGTGGCAAGACCAAAACATGGTGGGCACAGCCCACCCCAACACCCCCCTAGATCTGGCCTTGGCTCTAACCCTGTGACCACATCTTACTGGAAACCAGCATGTGGGAAGTTTCATAGGGATGTGGGCAAGCTGTCTTCTTCCCTAAGGCTACCGTCGCCACCCTCACTCGTCTCGAAGAGTATGGCCAGGCCGGTCTGCACCCAAACAGAAAGGCTTCCAGCAAGGGTGGCATGTCTCTGCACTTTCCCTACCACTCCGGAGCTTTTCCCTGATGCCAAGCACTATCCATGGACCCTAAAAGACAGGTGACCTGTCCCTACTCTAGGCACTCTTAAAATGCATGCCAAACCCGGGAGCCAGGGTCTTAAATTGACTCTGCCTGACCCAAGATGGCCACCAGAGTCACATGGGGTGCCAGAAAGTGGCCTCCGAGTGACCGAGGAAACCATAGAAGAACTAAGACTTGCTGTGTCCATCTCTCTTTTTGCTATTGCCTAGCTTCCCCCGCTCTCCTGTGCTTTATGCCTGTTCCCTGAGTCCTCCCCCTAGCGTCTCTTCTTGCTAGCTGCCGTAGTCTTTCCTTTGGTCCTTGTATCCTATGTGTAGCCTGAGTCTATCCTGTGTGCTATCTGCTGGCACTGTGTCTGCACGAGTGTGTTAGAGAGCTGTAACCTGGAGGGCTGCCTTGCAGCGCAACATCCGCACCACCAGTGGCTCTGGTGAAGACCAGGCGGCTCCTTAGATCCTGCGACTCTGACACACCCCCATTTGCTTGCGGTCACAATGCTCCTGCACCTTCCAGGATCGAATACCATGGCAGACCCATTTAGTTGCTCCTACTGCTCCGCTAGACCCAGAGTTTTAAAGTCCCAGGTGTTCCAGTCCTCAAATCGTGATGCATTCCAAGTCCATTTTAGCATCTCCTTCCACCAGTGGTAGGTAGATCCCGAATGTTCCTGCAAGTCCAGGGCAGGGAGCTGTGGGCCTGTGGGCTAAGAAAGGTTCATGGAGGCCTCAGTTGTACTGGAAGAGTTGATGTCCATGGCAGTTGGAACAACATGGTTTAGTTGCTCATTAATGAGAATTTAGCACCAAAAACCTCAATGGTCATAATGTTATTTCCCTCACACCAGCAGTAAATACCGGTAAGTGTTGTTGGTTTATGATGCCGGGCTGACGATGTACGGAATGACGTCATGAAGTCTGACGCAGCGACGGCATTAGGTCACACGCCAATTCCGGATGTATACATATAGCAGCGTCTGACGCCACTGCTCTGTCACTGCACCGGACAGCGGGGACAAGCTTTGCTGCACTTGTTTCTGGAGGACACCAGCTCTGCCGCACATCCCGCTCTTTGGGCATTAGATTAAATCAAGGTATGCACTGGTTCTTTGAACCTTTTAATTAGTGACCCCCTCTTCTCTGTTTTCCTCTATACTTCAGTCCGTATCTGCTAAAAGGACATATTCCTACTGACACGAATGACGCTATTTACTTTTTGGTTACTATGGGATGTTGTTTTTGTTTTCATACAGACCACATCCTAAGTGACCCAAGAGGAGGATTTAAGGCCATTTTTCACCTTGCAAGTGGATCTTTTGAAGGTAGGACATGCTTATACAGGCAGGTCATGTATTGTGCTCGTAGTTTTCATTGATCCATATCTGCCTTAGAGAAGTTCCTCTCAGATTTGGTATAGTTTTGCTACAATATAGAGTTATACACCCAGGACACACATTGAGATAGAGACCTTTGGTGACACGGAAGGGTGACACTTACGGTTGTGGTATCGGTCGGTGCCAGTGTGGTGGATCAGTGTGGATGAGTAGGGACCCACTGCTTACATCGTTGTCCTTTGGACACCGGTGGTGCCTATTCGCGACACGAGTGCTTGTTCTGGCGGTGAACTTTCATGGTGACTACTTTGGGTATGCTCTTTATTATGCAATTATCATGCTGCATGTTCTATGTTTTAAGCAACTGATTATAACCATTATTTATATTATTACTAAATAATATATGTGATCTCATTGTACAGTGTGATTTCCTCCGGCCATTTGCCCCTAACGAAGGGACGTAACTCGTCCCGAAACGCGTCGAGCCGTCTGGACACCTTATGGGAATTATCACCACCAACACTGTTATTTTATTTGTTTTGAAATTTGTCATTGATGTATAATATGGAATAAACTATTTTTTTTCTTATTTTTACTCTGTTGCTGCTAAAGTCCCATTATTTTGCGGGTATCCCCCTTTTTTTCTATGGCTGAATTTTATAGCTTTTCAAGAGTTCAAGACTGAAGGTAACTGATCTGCCCTGCTTTCATGTAATTTTTCTCTGTTGTATTAAATAGTATAGAATAATATTGTGTGTTGGTATGCTGACATCTAATGGTGGTTTTAGGCCATTTTTCCATTTTTCTTTACTAATGTGATAATGGTTTCTCCCTCTGTCCAAACCCTCCTGTTTAGTGCTAGTTACCCTGTTTCCCCGAAAATAAGACCTAGCGTGATTATCGGCGATGGCTGCAATATAAGACCTACCCCCCAAATAAGCCCTAGTTAAAGTCCTTGTAGGTCTTCTTTTCAGGGTAGGGCTTATTTTCGGGGAAATAGGGTAGGGCTTATTTGGGGGGTAGGGCTTATATTGCAGCCATCACTGACAATCATGCTAGGTCTTATTTTCGGGGAAACACGGGTAGTTTCGTTCTGGCTAGTTCCTTTCCACATCTTTCACGCTCAAAGACAGGGCTTAGGGAAGTCGTTGTTTTCTTATGCCCCGTACACACAGTCGGATTTTCCGACGGAAAATGTGTGATAGGACCTTGTTGTCGGAAATTCCGACCGTGTGTGGGCTCCATCACACATTTTCCATCGGATTTTCCGACACACAAAGTTTGAGAGCAGGCTATAAAATTTTCCGACAACAAAATCCATTGTCGGAAATTCCGATCGTGTGTACACAAATCCGACGGACAAAGTGCCACGCATGCTCAGAATAAATAAAGAGATGGAAGCTATTGGCCACTGCCCCATTTATAGTCCCGACGTACGTGTTTTACGTCACCGCGTTCAGAACGATCGGATTTTCCGACAACTTTGTGTGACCGTGTGTATGCAAGACAAGTTTGAGCCAACATCCATCGGAAAAAAATCCTAGGATTTTGTTGTCGGAATGTCCGAACAAAGTCCGACTGTGTGTACGGGGCATTACACTTCAAAAGACTGGAAAAACATCATCTGTACTGCAAATATCTGAAGTAACATTGAGTCGGGTTCAACTTCTGTGCCGCATTGAGGAGTTAAGCTGCCAGTGGATGGTGTCAAGTCAGCAGGTAACCATGCTAGCCAGACAGACATGGTCTAAAGAGGTGTGTCAATGTATAAAGTGACATTTGAAACAGAACAGTAACAATACAAACCATGTAAAGAGGTGATATTGCTTCAGTAACAGAAACTATAAAAAAAAAAAGTGCTAAAATTCTCCTTTACACAGACTTGGTTTTGTAAACATGTTTCCTCCACTGCCAAATGGCATTTCCCTTAACCTGGATCTGCCTACTCATTAGTTAAAATCCGATAACACCTCATTATCCCTAATAAAATCCAGCACAACTCGGTACCTGTCCATCACAGAGTTTGTGTGAGAACCGCCGATCAAACAATTCCGCTGCCACAATGGGGAAATTGTAAATTCAAATATCAAAGCCGTGAAGCTATTCAGTGAGTGGAAACTCCCAGACTGAATAATAAATGCTATTGACTTTCTTTCTTTTAATCATTTCTGTATGAGAGGCAGAAAATTCTTATCACATTATTTCTGATATAGTTTGTGTAAAATGGACAGAGAATGAAACATTTAACAAATATTTCTTTCTTTCTTTCTTTCTCTCTTTCTTTCTTTCTTTCTTTCCGGTCTCCCTCCCTCGCTCTCTTTTTTACTTCTTTTTTTCCTACCTTTCTTCCATGATCAATTGCTTCCGCTCTTTTTAATTCATCTTTTCCATTCCCCCTTTCTTTTTTTCCTTTATTTCTTCCATTCCCCCTTCCTCCCTTCCTTCCTTCTTTTACAGTTTGTGTAAAATGGACAGAGAATGAAACATTTAACAAATCTTTCTTTCTTTCTTTCTTTCTTTCTTTCTTTCTTTCTTTCTTTCTTTCTTTCTTTTTTTCTTTCTTTCTTCCTCTTTCTTTCTTTCCGGTCTCCCTCCCTCGCTCTCTTTTTTACTTCTTTTTTTCCATTCACCCTTTCTTTTCTTCCTTCCTTTCTTCCATGATCCATTGCTTCCGCTCTTTTTAATTCATCTTTTCCATTCCCCCTTTCTTTTTTTCCTTTATTTCTTCCATTCCCCCTTCCTCCCTTCCTTCCTTCTTTTACAGTTTGTGTAAAATGGACAGAGAATGATACATTCAACAAATATTTCTCTCTTCCTTTCTTTCTTCTCTCTTTCTTTCTTTCTTTCTTTCTTTCTTTCTTTCTTTCTTTCTTTCTTTCTTTCTTTCTTTCTTTCTTTCTTTCTTTCTTTCTTTCTTTCTTCCTCTTTCTTTCTTTCCGGTGGTCTCCCTCCCTCGCTCTCTTTCTTACTTCTTTTTTTCCATTCACCCTTTCTTTTTTTCCTTCCTTTCTTCCATGATCCATTGCTTCCGCTCTTTTTAATTCGTCTTTTCCATTCCCCCTTTCTTTTTTTCCTTTTTCTTCCATTCCCCCTTCCTCCCTTCCTTCCTTCTGCCCTTGCTTCCTGTCTTCGCTACTTCCTCCTCCCCCCCATGCAGGGCCGGTGCTAGGCAAACTAGGCCGCCGCCTAGGGCGCACTGCTGCCTAGGGCGCCCGGGCACTGGTGTTCCTACTCTCTTGTCTCTGTAGCAAGCAACTAAGTCTCAGCATCAGAAGGCAGCCGCCACTCCATTCGCACATAGTGTCAGAGGCACAGCAGCGGCGGAGGACTGTGTCTGTGTCCCAACTCCCGAATGAACGGAAGCAAGCAAACAATAATTGATAGGCACTGGAACGCTGCATTGATGGTTGCTGGTGAGGCTGCATTTGATGGGTGCTGGTGGGCTGCATTTGATGGGCGCTTTATTCAAAAGTTGGGGTATTCATAGACAGGGCAAAGGGGGTGGAGCCAAGGAAGGGGGTGGCAAAATGAGGTTTCGCCTAGGGTGTCAAAAATCCTTGCACCAGCCCCCCATGTCCCTTTCTTCACTACTTCTTTTTTTTTCCTTTCTTCCTTCCATGATCCCTGGCTTCCTTTCCTTTTTCCTTCCTCTCTTCCATGATACCTTGCTTTCTCTCTTTTTCTTTCCTTTTTTCCATTCTCCCTTTCTTTTTTTTCCTTCCTTTCTTCCATTCCGCCTTTCTCTCTCCCTTCCTTCTGCCCTTGCTTCCTTCCTTTGCTATTTCCTTCCTCTCCCCCATGTCACTTTCTTCCCTACTTTTTTTTCTTACTTCCTTTCATGATCCCTTGGTTCCTTTCTTTTTCCTTCCTTTTTTCCATTCTCCCTTTCTTTTTTCCTTCCTTTCTTTCATGATCCCTTGCTCCCTCTCTTTTTTCCTTCCTTTCTTCCATTCCCCCTTCCTTCCTCCCTTCCTTCTGCCTTGATTTCTTCCTTCCTCCCTACTTTCTTCCTTTTCCCCCTCTCTCCCTTTCTTCCTTACTTCTTTTTTTCCTTCCGCTGTTTTTAATTCCTCTTTTCCATTTCCCCTTTCTTTCTTTCCTTTATTTTTTTTTCTTCCCCCTTCCCTTTCTTCCTTCTGCCCTTGCTTCCTTCCTTTGCTACTTCCTTCCTCTCCCCCCATGTCCCTTTCTTCCCTACTTTTTTTTTATTACTTCCTTCCATGATCCCTTGCTTCCTTTCTTTTTCCTTCCTTTTTTTTCCATTCCCCTTTCTTTTTTTCCTTCCTTTCTTGCATGATCCCTTGTTCCCTCTCTTTTTTCCTTCCTTTCTTCCATTCCCCCTTCCTTCCTCCCTTCCTTCTGCCTTGATTTCTTCCTTCCTCCCTACTTTCTTCCTTTTCCCCCTCTCTCCCTTTCTTCCTTACTTCTTTTTTTCCTTCCTTTCTTCCTTCTCCCAAGAAAAAAGTTTTTCCAGGTTTACATGATTTATCATTTATAGATGATTTGCACATCAGTTGTTTTTCCTTTTTCATTGAAGGTAAGTACAATAAAGCCTTGGTTTGAGAGCGTTTTGCAAGACAAGCAAAATTTTTAAATACATTTTGACTCATAAAAGCGATGTCTTAATATACAAGTAGCGTCATGTTACAAGAGAGTAGTAAAGAGAAGAGAGGCGCCTCTAAGTGTAGCAATATGGTTACATTTAATGAAGGTACAACATTTCGCAACATATTGCTACACTTAGAGGCGCCTCTCTTCTCTTTTATACTCTGGAGCTCCTGCTGGATTTTGTTTCTAATCCCTTTGTGGAGGCTTCCATTTGTAGATGGACATTTTATGGTTACACAACCTGGTCACATTGCTATAATCTTTTTTATATGAACTATAAACTGAAGGACTTATGAATAAATGGTTGTGGAACGAATAATTTGAGTTATTATAATTATATACAAGAGCTTTAGATTACAAGCATGTTTCTGGAACGAATTGCTCGCAATCCAAGGTTTTACAGTCAATTGGTTACATTTTGGTGACCTCAACACCCAAAAACATATAGGACTTTCTAAAGCAGGGGTGTCAAAGTCAATATCATCACGGGCATCAGCATTATGGTTCCCCTTTAAAGGGCTGGTTGTATCTGTAAGACTAGATGTCTAGAGCACCCCATCCCCTTTACATCAGATGTCAAGAGCATCCCCACCATCAGAAGTCAAAAGTCCCCCACCCTCCCTTACATCACAGTGAACCCCCCCTTACCTTGTGCTCTAAAGGATGTCTCCATAAGCATGCTCTTGTGAACCATCTCCCGACAGAACATATATAAAGGTGGGGTGGAAGGAGCCTGTAGAGAGTTGCGCAATGGAGGATCATGTATTTAAAAATTGGGAATGGGAGGATCATAAATTGGGATAAAATCTTAGGAACAAAGAACAACGAGAGATGGGTTTGCATTAGGAGCATATTAAATAAGGGCATTAGCCAATGCATCCTATTGGGTAATACATTTAAAATAGCGCACAAAAGTCCTGGGTGGCTTAACTCCAATGTATAAATGCATATAAAAGCAAATGAGAAGGCCTTCAAACAATACAAGGTTGAGGGATCATCATCAGCATTCAGACTTTATAAAGAATGCAATAAGAAATGTAAGGGTGCAATTAGGACGGCTAAGATAGAACATGAAAGACACATAGCGGAGGAGAGCAAAAAAAAAATCTCAAGAAATTCTTTAAGTATGCAAACAGTAAAAAAGGAGGACAGATCATATTGGCCCCATAAAGAATGAGGAAGGACATCTGGTTACAAAGGATGGGGAGATGGCGAATGTATTGAATTTATTCTTTTCCTCAGTCTTCACGAGGAAATCGGGGGGGCTTCAGTAACCAAAACTGCAGTGTTTATCCTCATGACACAACACAGGAAGCACCTCCATGGTTAACAGAGGACAGAATTAAAATTAGACTTGGGAAACTTAACATTAATAAATCACAGGGACCAGATGGCTTGCACCCAAGGTTACTTAGGGAACTCAGTCAAGTAATTGCCAGACCATTTTTCCTAATTTTTACTGACAGTCTACTGACTGGAATGGTACCAGCTGATTGGAGAAAAGCCAATGTAGCACCAACATTTAAAAAAGGCCCAAAATACATCCCTGGGAATTACAGACCAGTTAGCCTAACAAAAATAGTATGTAAACTCTTGGAGGGGATGATAAGGGACTATATACAAGATTTTGGTAATGAGAATGGTATCATTAGCAGTAATCAGCATGGATTTATGAAGAATCATTCTTGCCAAACCAATCTATTAACCTTCTATGAGGAGGTGAGTTGTCATCTAGATAAAGGAAGGCCCGTAGACGTGGTGTATTTGCATTTGACACAGTTCCCCATAAACAATTACTGTACAAAATAAGGTCCGTTGGCATGGACCATAAGGTGAGTGCATGGATTGAAAACTGTCTACAAGGGTGAGTTCAGAGGGTGGTAATAAATGGGGAGTACTCGGAATGGTCAGAGGTGGGTAGTGGGGTCCCCCAGGGTTCTGTGCTGGGACCAATCCTATTTAATTTGTTCATAAACGACCTGGAGGATGGGATAAACAGTTAAATCTCTGTATTTGCAGACGATACTAAGCTAAGCAGGGCAATAACTTCTCCGCAGGGTGTGGAAACCTTGCAAAAAGATTGAATTAATGGGGTGGGCAACTACATGGCATATGAGGTTCAATGTAAAAAAATGTAAAATAATGCATTTGGGTGGCAAAAATAGGAATGCAATCTATACACTGGGGGGAGAACCTCTGGGGGCATCTAGGATGGAAAAGGACCTGGGGGTCCTAGTAGATGATAGGCTCAGCAATGGCATGCAATGCCAAGCTGCTGCTAACAAAGCAAACAGAATATTGGCATGCAGTAAAAGGGGATCAACTCTAGAGATAAAAAAGATAATTCTCCCGCTCTACAAGACTCTGGTCCGGCCGCACCTGGAGTATGCTGTCCAATTCTGGGCACCAGTCCTCAGGAAGGATGTACTGGAAATGGAGCGAGTACAAAGAAGGGTAACAAAGCTAATAAAGGGTCTGGAGGATATTAGTTGCGAGGAAAGGTTGCGAGCACTGAACTTATACCCTCTGGAGAAGAGACGCTTGAGTGGGGATATGGTTTCGATATACAAATACCATACTGGTGGTGACCCCACAATAGGGATAAAACTTTTTTGCAGAAGGGAGTTTAACAAAACTCGTGGCCACTCATTAAAATTAGAAGAAAATAGGTTTAGCCTTAAACTGCGTAGAGGGTTCTTTACTGTAAGTGCGGCAAGGATGTGGAATTCCCTTCCACAGGCGGTGGTCTCAGCGGGGAGCATCGATAGTTTCAAGAAACTATTAGATAAGCACCTGAACGACCGCAACATACAGAGATATACAATGTAATACTGACATATAATCACACACATGGGTTGGACTTGATGGACGTGTGTCTTTTTTTAACCTCACCTACTATGTAACTATGTTAAGGAGGGATTTTTCTTGTAAAGAGATTACATCACTTTTGTAATGTGAGTTTTTACCGATAGGGGCTCCTGTCAGAGAACGGTTTGCAGAAGAACTGGCACATCTGATAATGCCCAATGGAATTGCAGATTGTGGGCATCTAGGCATTCGCCAATGCAAATGCGCATGCACACACGGCCGGGAACGGCTGCGAAGACCAATGCTCAATTGCTCATGCAATGCATGACAGATTTTGGCGACCATCAGCGTTTTTAAAGCCAGCAGCTTGATCCATTAGGTGCTGGGTGATCTTCAGCTCCCCTATGTGTTTCTGAGCTCCTGTCCTTGATATTATTGGATTTTCTGTTACCATCTCAGCTAGCCTTTGACCTGTCTTGTCTTAATCCCTGGCTTTGACCCTCAGCTTGTTCCATTGACTCCGCTTCTCGCTTCTCGGCTTGCCCTTTGGACTCCACTGCTGCCTGGTTACCAGTGTATAACCCCAGCTTTCTCCTAACCCTGTTTGCTGCCTTATCCCTGGCTGATATTCCGTGTATGACTACTGGCCTGGCTCCTGACCCTGCCTCTGGCTCTCCCTTCTGCCAAGTCTCATGAGGTACATCTGAGGGACTGTTACCCAGCAATGCATCCTGCTCATCCAGCCCCCATCCAGCAGACATTTCAATCACTCAGCCTGTCACAGCTTGCAACCGCTGCTTTTTTGGTCATAGCACTCCCTGTCACCACCTTCAGGAGTGCCCTGCACTCAGCTGCAAGGGAAGCCCACTCAGCACTTCAGCCATCGACCAGGTACGTGACATCTCCCCTCTGGGGGAAGCGGGTCTACATTGAGAGAGAAAGGATCACATTGAGACAGAAAGAGACTGTCTCATACAATGAAGCCGGCAACTCGGCAGCATCCATTGCAGCATGCTATGAGTAAGCCTTTGGCTGAAACGCGTTACTGCTGTCTCCTGCCAAGTAGCCAATAAATGTTACTGAGTAGCTGGCTTCATTGTATGAGAGGATTATTGCTACATTCTAAAGACATTTGGGCCCGAGCACCGGTTCTCAGTTGCCCAGGTAATTTTCGGTAGAGGGTGATTTCTTTGCTGTACTGCGGGGGAAGTCGTCTTCATTAATGAAGCACCATTAAAATGTTGACGTTGGGATGTACATCCTTCATATGTTGAAGAGAAGTTGACAACGAAAGTGTGTCTTTCTTTTAAAGGGGCTGAAGATGAGATTAGCACATCATAGCCATCCTCCTGTTGTATGCGGAACTTGCCTCCTAAAGTTTGTGTTGGGTAGCCTAAGGTTGGGTAGAGACTTGGGAGATAGGCCCCTGGCATTTCCCAGTGTCTATTTGGTACAGCTCGAGGGTCTGGTTTACATGGCTCTTGGAAGACTGTGGTGACTTGGGACGATTGGTCCCTATGCCTTGAGAAAAGATCTAGGAGAACAGACCCCCCCCCCCCCGTGTCTCTGGTAGCTCTACTTGGGGAAAGGAAGGTGCCCCATGTGCCAACAGAGTAGGGTGCAGTAGTTTGATCTGGGAAGGCTTTTGCTTCCAGTGCTAGGGAAAGCTGCTGGATCCCTGTGTACTAAAAAGGTTTCTGACTTCTTAGCATGGAAAGAAGAGTAGACATGAAGTGTACAGCAGGGGTGGAAGTCATCCCTTACAAACATGCAGCTTTTTATTTGTTTAGAGTTCTCCTTTAAATCTCTGACCTTTCCCTAGCAGAGTTCTCATTGAGTAGATAAGGGTAAAATAATCGGATAGGTGATTATTCACAGCATAAAATAAATTAACCACGTAGAACACATTATAAAGGTCATAATCACTTGAGCAGAACCAGCATGGGGAGCGGCGGGGCCTCTTGACAATGGTCTGTATAAGTGGCTAATACTTGTGGATTCAATTGCATTAGCAATGGAAATGACCAATAAAATGAATGGCCGTGCCCAGGATAAAATCAGAGGGCTGCGAGTCTAAAAAACCTGCTCTGTTTTTCGTTAATTCTTTGCACCCTGGAAAGTATTTAGCAGTTGTGAGAATGAATAAAAGAGCAACTGGTTTCAGAGGTCTTAATTGCCCATTAATGAGGCAGGTAAACCTCCCACGCATATACAGTGGCTTGCGAAAGTATTCGGCCCCCTTGAACTTTTCAACCTTTTGCCACATTTCAGGCTTCAAACATAAAGATATAAAAATTTTATTTTTTGTGAAGAATCACCAACAAGTGGGACACAATTGTGAAGTGGAACGAAATCTTTTGGATTTTTGAAACTTTTTTAACTAATAAAAAAATGAAAAGTGGGGCGTGCAAAATTATTCGGCCCCCTTGCGTTAATACTTTGTAGAGCCACCTTTTGCTGCGATTACAGCTGCAAGTCGCTTGGGGTATGTCTCTATCAGTTTTGCACATCGAGAGACTGAAATTCTTGCCCATTCTTCCTTGCAAAACAGCTCGAGCTCAGTGAGGTTGGATGGAGAGCGTTTGTGAACAGCAGTTTTCAGCTCTTTCCACAGATTCTCGATTGGATTCAGGTCTGGACTTTGACTTGGCCATTCTAACACCTGGATACGTTTATTTGTGAACCATTCCTTTGTAGATTTTGCTGTATGTTTGGGATCATTGTCTTGTTGGAAGATAAATCTCCGTCCCAGTTTCAGGTCTTTTGCAGACTCCAACAGGTTTTCATCCAGAATGGTCCTGTATTTGTCTCCATCCATCTTCCCCTCAATTTTAACCATCTTCCCTGTCCCTGCTGAAGAAAAGCAGGCCCAAACCATGATGCTGCCACCACCATGTTTGACAGCGGGGATGGTGTGTTGAGTGTGATGAGCTGTGTTGCTTTTACGCCAAACATATCGTTTTGCATTGTGGCCAAAAAGTTCGATTTTGGTTTCATCGGACCAGAGCACCTTCTTGCGCATGTTTGGTGTGTCTCCCAGGTGGCTTGTGGCAAACTTTAGACGAGACTTTTTATGGATATCTTTGAGAAATGGCTTTCTTCTTGCCACTCTTCCATAAAGGCCAGATTTGTGCAGTGTACGACTGATTGTTGTCCTATGGACAGACTCTCCCACCTCAGCTGTAGTTCTCTGCAGTTCATCCAGAGTGATCATGGGCCTCTTGGCTGCATCTCTGATCAGTCTTCTCCTTGTCTGAGCTGAAAGTTTAGAGGGACAGCCAGGTCTTGGTAGATTTGCAGTGGTCTGATACTCCTTCCATTTCAAAATGATCTCTTGCACAGTGCTCCTTGGGATGTTTAAAGCTTGGGGATTTTTTTTGTATCCAAATCCGGCTTTAAACTTCTCCACAACAGTATTATGGACCTGCCTGGTGTGTTCCTTGGTCTTCATGATGCTCTCTGCGCTTTCAACAGAACCCTGAGACTATCACAGAGCAGGTGCATTTATACAGAGACTTGATTACACACAGGTGGATTCTATTTATCACCATCAGTCATTTAGGACAACATTGGATCATTCAGAGATCCTCGCTGAACTTCTGGAGTGAGTTTTCTGCACTGAAAGTAAAGGGGCCAAATAATTTTGCACGCACCACTTTTCAGTTTTTTAATTGCTAAAAAAGTTTAAAATATACAATAGATTTCGTTCCACTTCACAATTGTGTCCCACTTGTTGGTGATTCTTCACAAAAAATTAAAATTTTATATCTTTATGTTTGAAGCCTGAAATGTGGCAAAAGGTTGAAAAGTTCAAGGGGGCCGAATACTTTCGCAAGCCACTGTATAAACACACACACACTCACCCACCCACTAATACGTTTGTTGTGCTACCATGACACTCCATGCATCTCAGGACTCCAATCATTGGAGCCCTAAGAGTTACCCGATACTTCCAGGTATAGGAGAACATCTGACCTACTCCCAGGATGCACTGCTCAGGCCTAACCTCCGACACTGTCCCACCCAAAGATTAATATCAGTGGGTGAAGGAGTGGGCTATTAACTACCTGCTGGCAGCCCTATATCGGTTTAACTGCTACAGGCCGGCAGCTGTGTGCCAGATCACATACAGTATCTCACAAAAGTGAGTACACCCCTTGCGTTTTTGTAAATATTTTGTTCTATCTTTTCATGTGACAACACTGAAGAAATGACACTTTGCTACAATGTAAAATAGTGAGTGTACAGCTTGTATAACAGTGTAAATTTGTTGTCCCCTCAAAATAACTCAACACACAGCCATTAATGTCTAAACTGCTGGCAACAAAAGTGAGTACACCCCTAAGTGAAAATGTCCAAATTGGGCCCTATTACCATTTTCCCTACCCGGTGTCATGTGACTCGTTAGTGTTACAAGGTCTCAGGTGTGAATGGGGAGGAGATGTGTTAAATTTGGTGTTATCGCTCTCACTCTCTCATACTGGTCACTGGAAGTTCAACATGGCACCCCATGGCAAAGAACTCTCTGAGGATCTGAAAAAAAGAATTGTTGCTCTAAATAAAGATGGCCTAAACTATAAGAAGATTGCCAAGACCATGAAACTGAGCTGTAGCACGGTGGCCAAGACCATACAGCGCTGTAACAGGACAGGTTCCACTCAGAACAGGCCTCACCATGGTCCACCAAAGAAGTTGAGTGCATGTGCTCAGTGTCATATCCAGAGGTTGTCTTTGGGAAATAGACGTATGAGTGCTGCCAGCATTGCTGCAGAAGTTGAAGGGGTGGGGGGGGGGGGTCAGCCTGTCAGTGCTCAGACCATACGCTGCACACTGCATCAAATTGGTCTGCATGGCTGTTGTCCCAGAAGGAAGCCTCTTCAAAACAGTTTGCTGAAGACAAGCAGACTAAGGACATGGATTACTGGAACCATGTCCTGTAGTCTGATGAGACCAAGATAAACATATTTGCTTCAGATGGTGTTAAGCATGTGTGGCGGCAACCAGGTGAGGAGTACAAAGACAAGTGTGTCTTGCCTACAGTCAAGCATGGTGGTGGGAGTGTCATGGTCTGGGGCTGCATGAGTACTGCCGGCACAGGGGAGCTACAGTTCATTGAGGGAACCATGAATGCCAACATTTACTGTGACATACTGAAGCAGAGCATGATCCCCTCCCTTCAGAGACCGGGCCGCAGGGCAGTATTCCAGCATGATAACAACCCCAAACACACCTCCAAGATGACCACTGCCTTGCTAAAGAAGCTGAGAGTAAAGGCAATGGACTGGCCAAGCATGTCTCCAGAAACCCTATTGAGCATCTGTGGGACATCCTCAAATGGAAGATGGAGGGGCGCAAGGTCTCTAACATCCACCAGCTCCGTGATGTCGTCATTGAGGAGTGGAAGAGGACTCCATTGACAACCTGTGAAGCTCTGGTGACCTCCATGCCCAAGAGGGTAAAGGCAGTGCTGGAAAAAATTGGTGGCCACACAAAATATTGACACTTTGGGGCCAATTTGGACATTTTCACTTAGGGGTGTACTCACTTTTGTTGCCAGTGGTTTAGACATTAATGGCTGTGTGTTGAGTTATTTTGAGGGGACAGCAAATTTACACTGTTATACAAGCTGTACACTCACTACTTTACATTGTAGCAAAGTGTCATTTCTTCAGTGTTGTCACATGAAAAGATAGAATAAAATATTTACAAAAATGTGAGGGGTGTACTGACTTTTGTGAGGTACTGTATATACAGTATATATGAGATCCTACACTTCCGCCTGCAGGGGGCGTGCGCACGCCACCAGTGGGCTGCTTCTGCTGTGAAGCTGGTCTGCGGGTGCCAGGAACTTGATGTCTGCTGGCAGACGTCCAGATAGTTTTGATCTCCAAATAAGAGATCAAAAGCACAAGGTGCACAAACTGTGACCCATTCCATGGTAAGATGACAACCTTCACGCCCATAGGGTGCTCAACTCGTTATCCAGAAGGTACAATTCGCTGCAGAAATTTTTAGAAGGAAATAGAAAGGACCATAGCATAATATTGCTAAAAAACACAAATATACTTACAAGCATCTTAGGGTAACGAAAAGCTCAAAAGACACCTCACGGTACACCGGTGTGCGTGATGACATAATAAACCGCTAGCTCTTCCCTGCGTGTTTCGTCTATGCAAGGGACGTCTTCAGGGGACATAAAATAACCTGACTTGGCAAAGTGACTATTCTCTTCATGTTCCCTTCAAACTGTCGCTTTGCTGTATGTATGTATACTAACATATCAACTGCTTTGTGTTGCAGTGCCATTAATTTTGACTTGCACCCAAACACCCAACCTACATGGGCCACAGCACACCTGATTGCATATGTCCTGCGTTATGGTGTTGTACAATAAAAATAAAGGTCATGTCCACATTTTTGGACAGTAAGATGCATTGCCAGCCCATTCAAATTGATTTAATAAAGTGTGCCTTAACGCATGATAAGGTGTTTGCAGTCAGAGACTGGGGGAATGTTTCAGGAGACCACTAGAAGTCACTGCTATTACAATCCTTTTATAAATCAATGCTTCCACTTTTGTGCACCCAACTATCACATTTTATAATCATCTCTGCAGGATCCATTGTAAAGAGCAGAAAAAATTCAAAAGGGCAACACAGGAAAAGTAATAAAGTTATAATTTTCGGGACTTGGCTCTAAGCTGTGGTGTCCCTGGGACAGGGCTGCTTGTTTGTAGATAGCCTGAGCATGGATTGATAGTTCTGTTCTCCCTAAGCTTAGTGTTAATGGTTGCTTCTACCTACTGCTGGGGAACATCCCTGGCAATAGTGTAAGAAGATCCAGCAACCTGAGCATAATATTTATGTCTCTTTGGCTGATCACCGAGAGGTTGATTGCCAGTGGTGGGTGCTGTAGAAGGATATAAATATTTGGGACCTTGTAAAGGGCTCTTGCCTCCCCGGCTGTGCTGTGTTGCTGTGCCCTCCGAGGCCTGCTACCTGGTGAGAGAGCGCTGTCCTTTAGAGGGACCCAAGCCTGGAGCCTGAAGTTTCCATTTGTCCTGCTGGAGGGAATAGCAAAGAGAAGAGAAACAGCTAAGTAATTACATGCATCGGAGCACCAGAGATGAAGACTTGTTCTGGAAGACTGGGTATAAAGTATTGCTGGTGGACATTGCAGTAAGTTCTGGTGGGTCATCCAAGGGGTACTTGTGCTGAAAATACTCCACAGTCTGAATATTACAGAGTACCAGTCTGGCTTAAAGGTCCTTTTTTTCTGTGGAGTCTGCATTTATTCGTTTGTTGCGGGTATTCTGTGCCCTAACTCCTCTTTCCCTGAGTTTATTGGCGCTCTGTTAAACATCTTAAAGTGAATTTCGCCCAATTACTTTTACCCCACAAAGAGCGATTGAATCCACCATGAGCTAAAATGCTAGCTCACCTAAACGCCTTAGACCCTTTTCGCATGGGCGGACCGATCGGACCATCCATTGCCCTCTATGGAGCAGCGGCTGTCAATGGTCTGATCCGATCCTGTCTGCTAAAAGCAGCATATCGGATCACATGGCCATCGGGTGTAAAGAGACATTTACATCCTGTTTCAGACCCAACCAGGACAGGGGCTTTTGGAGGGGACTGCAGGGTAGCCTCTTGACTACTGACTATAGGCCCTGTCCTGTTATATAATGCAAGATGACATCACCACATTTACCAGTCAAGGAAGCTATGATGGTCTCTTCCAACCTGAAACTCAGTGAGAAGATGTATGTGAAAAGAAAGCTGGATGGTGAGATTTGGACAGCCCTGTGTCTTTTTTTATATACTGGTTCTGAACTGTCTGGGTGGACACTGACACCTAGGTTTGTCTAAGTGCCTGGCTGTTGATTAGCTTACTGTTTAATTGAGTCACCTATTGTTTCTGTCTGTCTGCTAATCCTCTTGGAGATGTGACTAGCATTGTGCATACTTTACCTTGTTACCGAACCATTGTGGGATGTTTATGTGTTTGCTTATGTTAGCTGTTCATTAGATGTACTGATATTACTTTTTACAGTTTGCATTGTTTAGGATAATGTGATCAAGCTTTTACCTGATTTTGTGTGGTATATATTCTGTGTGAATTTACAATAAAGTCAGTTCCAGTTTGCACCTAAGCTAGTGTCGCCTAATTCTTGGGTGCAATATTTAGCTACAATACCTGGTTCCTGGTTCCAAAGCTGTATCTTGACAGAGGTACCCAAGCTGGGTGCCAGGTGGTCCGTCGCACATCCGACCACCGATAGAGGACAGCAGGCTGTGTCTGTGTCCACTCTGCATAGGTGGAGCGGACACGGACAAGCCATCTGCCTGCTCAGCGTAGTCCTCCCCATGTGAAAGGGGCCTAAAGGGGTTAAGAGGTTGCTACATAAAGTTAAAACAAAAACATTTCACTAATGTTTATTCTTTTCCTTCAATGGCCCCGAGTAGGCATCTAGGTGATAAAAAGGGATGCACAATAAGTACCAAAGGGCCATATGTGGCTCTTGGGCTGCAGGTTGGGTACTGGAGAGTTAACTCATCCCCACCCACAAACCACAATGACAAGGAGGTAAATCATCTGATCATATTTGGATCAGAATTGATTCAATCTCAATTTCTTCCACCCCACAAAGAGTCAAGGATTGCACCCATGAGGTGAATGCTAGCCCACCAAGCTCCTGGGAGTCCCTAATCATCTTAATAGGGTAAGGTGGTGCTCTATAAAAAAAAATAATTAAACCATTTGCAAGGAGAATAATATTTCATACTTTCCTTCATTGGCTCTGAAAAGGTATCCAGACGAGCAAAACACTGTCTACTGGCTGATGGGGCTCAAGGAACACACAATAAATACGAAAGAGCCATCTGTGGGCCTTGGGCTGCAGGTTGGGCTTAAGGAAGTTAGCTCATTCCTTCCCATAGGCTACAATGAAAAGGGGTTAAATCACCAGATTTTTTTTTATTTGGGGCAGAATCGATTCAATCTCAATATGACTGACACCCATTTTCTTACACCCCAAAAAGAATCAATGATTCCACCCATTAGGTGAAGTCCACAATTTAGTTTTTTAATATAATAAACATGTTATACTTACCTGCTCTGTGCAAAGGTTTTGCAGAGGGCAGCCCGGAACCTCCTCTTGTTGGGTCCCTGCTGGTGATCCTGGCTCCTCCCCCCTACTGAGTGCCCCCATAGCAAGCCTCTTGCTATGGGGACACTCAAGCAGGCTCGCTCACAAGCTGCGCTCTGTGCTATTAACACACAGAGCGTGGCTCGGCCTTGCCCCCCCCCCCCCCCCCCGTCTCACTGGTTGTGATTGACAGCAGCAGAAGCAAATGGCTCCAGCTGATGTGTGAGCCAATGAGGAGAGAGAGACCTGGGAGAGCTGCTGCTTTCATGCAGATCGCTGGATCGAGATGGGGTGCAGGTAAGTATAAGGGGGGGGAGCTGCACCCAGAAGGTTTTTTTACCCTAATGCATAGAATGCATTAAGGTAAAAAAAAATTCGAGCCTTCAGAACCACATTAACGGGGTGCTTCATAAAGAAGTAATCCAAAAATTCAACCAGAATAATAATATTTTCCTTCAATGGCCCTTAGTAAGCATCTAGGTGAGGAAAACACTGACTACTGGCTGCTGGGGCCCAAGGGACACACAATAAATATCAAAAGGCCATATGTGGCCCTTGGGCTGCAGGTTGGGCATCAGGGACTTAGCTCATCCCACATTGGGAAGGGAGTAAATCAGATTTATATTTGGGGCAGAATCTATTTAATCTCAAGTTGACTGACATCTAACTTCTTCCACCCCACAAAGAGTCAAAGATTCCACCCTGATGGTGAAATGCTAGTCCACAGAGCCACCTGGAGGTTCCTAGCCTCCATAAGGGGGAGCTACATAAAGAAATGAACAAAACCATATTATTAGAAGAATCATATTTAATATTTTCCTTCGATGGCCCCAAGTAAACACCTAGGCAAGGAAAATACTGTCTACTGACTGCTGGGGCTCGGGGTATATGCTGTCGACTGACGCCACAGAGCCGGTCCAGGCTCAGGCAAGATTGTGACCACATGGTTGGGATTCGCCCACGTGTCTGGACTGCCACCCGGCTCAGCCTCTCAGCAAACCGCTGAGAGGCTGAGCCGGCTGCTCCCACCCCTTCCACAGCCCAGCGCTCAATGAGGGCTGGTGATAGTTACCAGCTCTTTGCTCAGGGGGCTCTGAGAGCCGAGCGATCAGCGGTGTTTGATTGCTCGGTTATCAGTGTTAGAGCCGGCGGGGGACAGATGCAGTATAGAACCGATTCTGCATCCACCTAGGTAGGTATGAATCTGAAAAAATCCGGACTCCCATACTTCTCTTTTAACACACCCCCCCCCCACCCCCACACCCATAAACCACAATAGAAAGGGGGTGGATCACCAGATCATTTTATATTTGGGGCAAAATCAATTCAATCTCAATCTGAACGTCAATAACATTTTTCTAATGCTCTTCTTTAGCGTGATGCGGTCATGAAGGAGTTAAAGTAGGTGAATATCAAAGTGGTTTCTTTCTCTCTTTTTTAACATGGGGAGTTTGAAACATTGACAGTCACATTTACAGCTCTCCAAACACATTCTGTTTTCATTAAATGACTAATCGAAAACCAATCAAGCAGAGGACATAGAATTACTGCTTTGAATTAGACGGTTTCTACCTCACCAAGAACTCAGATTAAACTTATTCCAGAATAATTATATAGGTATAGATATCCCGTACACTTACCTGATTTGCATGGTAAAGAGGGAGCTTTCAGAAAATGTCCTGGTGACAAATGTATTTAATCGTTTTTCAGCCGATAGAACAAACATTTGTTCAGATATCGAGGGAAACAATGTAGACACGACAGACATGAAGTTCTTGGCAAGATGGGCTTTGCATTTATTTTTTTGTAAAACAAAGACTGTAGTTACAGTATGACAACAGAAAATAGATCTACAGCATCAGTCTGAAAACAAACTTTTACAAAATATTTGAAGGAAAAATTGATCCAAAAAAGCCTGAGAATGGTCATTGCTTGCCATTAGACGTGTGTGATTTCTTCCATTACATATCGAAATATGGACAAGATGTTCACTATTTGGAGATTCCAATATATCTGAATGTCTTAAATAAATTATAACAAAAACATCAGATTCTTCTGATTCTTCTTCAGATTTTTTTAATTTATTTTTTTATTTTTTACATTAGCCATGGTTTTTAACGTTTACTTTCTTAATCTATATTTGCAATGCTATTTTAATACTTTTTTATGGCAATTTATGTCAAGATCCATAAGTATATTATTAAATAAAGGACTCAGAGAGTAATACTAATCTCTTTAAAAAAAGGTGGACTTTGTGGGCACAACACAAGGCAGTATGTATAAAAAATACATCTTTATTACAAAATTGTAATAATGATAAAATCACAGGAACACCCTCTACTAGACCGTAGGTCAACAGATACCCAATTACAGACATAGAGGTATGGGTCCTTTTATATGGAATAATGAAATGACCATTAATATGCAGAAAAAAGTGTAGATAAGTATCGAAAAGTAAGGTCCATAAACTCCTCCATACGTGCTTGTCAACGGGTTTCGCAACAAGTTGCTTCCTCAGGACATACTGGGTAGGTGCTGATTGAGCTCGAAGGCCAGGTATTGGGCAGAATCACACAATACAAAGGGCGGACAATAAAAGTCCTCTCAAAGAAACGAGAAGAGTTAAAGGCGTCCGGCTCCCGTATAGAACACCTGGTCCGGCAGACAACCACCTTCCAGGGTAGCCAGAACATCTGGCAACTCTATCACAAGTAGAATGGCACTAATCCATAAAAGCCTGAAAGAGGGGATGGGTAAGTGAGTAAACCATGGATTTTACGATTATGAGTGTCATGTATAGTATTAACACCCCTCAAGGCCGGAAATATCCCTTTCAAAAATCTCAGATAGAGCTTGCCAATCACCAAATAAGAGTTAGAAAGCCTTATGGTAGTATAATGGGTATCCTCTGCTTAGGAGCTCACTAGCAGAGCTAAATCAGACACCCGTAGGGTGGGGGTGCCTCGCCTTAGAAATCACTTTAGCACGAGTGTCCCTGCCGACTCACAGCGGGGACACGGTCAAACTCCAAGAGGGGGCCATACCCTAAAATGCAAAACCACGCCCAAAATTATCACACATGAGAACATCAGGGACATGTTGTGGGCCTGCCACACTTCCCTGCTGTCCACAGTGGTCCTTATCCATGTGATATACACACTCAGTCTGCTGCTCCTGCTGGTTCTACCTGATGTTCTCCAGGTCAGCTTCCTGGTTCTAAGCACCTTACATTACATCCATGTGGAGGGGCTTGCTCACCATAGACCACCTGGAAGGTTACCACCTGCTGGAGACCTATTGACACACTTTTTATGTCTTTTAAATGTGAGTGCATATTTATTGTTTTTTTTTTTTTTTTTTTTTTGGCGCTTTTTTTCTCTTTCTTTTTTCTGTTTACTCATAAAAGTGAAATAAGATGATTCCTACTTATTGTGTTTGGGTTGGATGGAGGTGGATCCATCAGAATCTCCAAAGCATAACATAACAAATGAATCTGGTTCTACCGAAATAACTTTTGAAAATATGAATCAATTCGGAACAATAAATATATGAAATTAATCTGAATACATTATATTGTCAGAAGTATTGGGACGCCCACTTTTACATGCACATAAACTTTAATGGCATCCCACGTTCGTAGGGTTCAATATTGAGTTGGCCCACCCTTTGCGGCTATAACAGCTTCAACTCTTCTGGGAAGGCTGTCCACAAGGTTTAGGAGTGCGTCTATGGGAATGTTTGACTATTCTCCCAGAAGCGCATTTGTGAGGTCAGGCACTGATGTGGACAAGAAGGCCTGGCTCGCAGTCTCCATTCTAATTCATCCCAAAGGTGTTCTATCGGGTTGAGGTCTTGACTCTGTGCAGGCCAGTCAAGTTCCTCCCCCAAACTCACTCATCCATGTCTTTATGGACCTTGCTTTGTGCACTGGTCCAAATCATTTGGGGGAGGGGGGATTATGGTGTGGGGTTATTTTTCAGGGGTTGGGCTTGGCCCCTTAGTTCCAGTGAAGGGAACTCTTAAGGCGTTAGCATAGCAAGACATTTTGGACAATTTCATGCTCCCAACTTTGTGGGAACAGTTTGGGGATGGCCCCTTCCTGTTCCAACATGACTGCGCACCAGTGCACAAAGCAAGGTCCATAAAGACATGGATGAGCGAGTTTGGGGTGGAGGAACTTGACTGGTCTGCACAGAGTCCTGACCTCAACACGATAGAACACTCTTGGGATGAATTAAAGCGGAGACTGCGAGCCAGGCCTTCTCGTCCAATATCAGTGCCTGACCTCACAAATGCGCTTCTAGAAGAATGGTCAAACATTCCCATAGACCAGGGATATGCAAATAGCGGACCTCCAGCTGTTGCAAAACTACCAGTCCCATCATGCCTCTGCCTCTGGGTGTCATGCTTGTGGCTGTCAGAGTCTTGCTATGCCTCATGGGACTTGTAGTTCTTCAACAACTGGAGGTCCGCTAATTGCATATCCCTGCCATAGACACCCTCCTAAACCTTGTGGACAGTCTTCCCAGAAGAGTTGAAGCTGTTATAGCTGCAAAGGGTGGGCCAACTAAATATTGAACCCTTTCGGACTAAGACTGGGATGCCATTAAAGTTCATGTGTGTGTAAAGGCAGGCGTCCTAACAATATACTGTAGTGTATATCCGAAAATGAATCATTCTAACATAATGAATATGATGGAACAATATGTTTAACTTAACGAATGAATCTGAAACAAAACAAACGTTTTTCGTCATGCACATCTCTACTTGTTTATTTAGCTGAAAATCTGCTTTTGCTTTCTAGAAAAGAATGGATATTATTCTTCCTGAATTTACCTGATGGTGATAAATGAGGAACCTTACAATATTTTGCTTCATATTGATACATTCGAGCACAACAATTTATTCATGCCACAGAGAAAGGCTGATGATATTTTAGACCAATTTCCAATACAGATGCGATTTTTTGTATTCTAATAACTTGGAGCTGTGATTTGGCTTCCAATTATTGGCCGCCAATCAGAAGCCCTCGTTCTGTTCCTAGCGGATTCACAAGATGTTGGCTCAGATTCAGGAATCCACTTTGCTGTTCACTCACCCAGGTAGTAGCTAATTTATGTTCTTGCTCATATAAGGATAACGATTTGCAGGGCGATGGTTATTGATTCCTGGGCTTTGTTTTTCCTTCATATGTACTCTAGTGAAGGAGATTTTCGTCATTGAGAAAACAATACTTACTGAGTTCCCCAGCAGCGCTTCTATGCCTGGTGATTTTCCATAAAAAAGCAATTAAATCTCATTAGCGGCAGTCGCTTTAAACAATGCCCTGATTTCCATACTCTGAGGCAGCCATGAATATTTTAGAGAACCCTTATATTATGCCATAGAAACAAAGATAACAGGGAAATAAACAAAGATAAATAAAATTAAGGCCGTGAATTTGTCTTTTATGGCGAGGAATTTTTCAGCCTAACGTCAACTTTTTTCCAAATAAATATTTTGTGTTGAAAGCCGCATCTGGTCAGTGTTGGGGAAGTCCCGAAAACTGAGATGGCAGAAAAAACTCACCAAATTTATTGGCAGAACCTTTCGTCAACTAGGTAGTTATATGTAGTAATGTTTGGCCCATTTATGAGTCTTGGAAAGACCCCCTCCTCAAAGTACTGTAGGACCAGGGGCGGACTGACCATTGAGCCACTTGGGCACTGTCCAAGGGCCCTGGGCCACTAGGGGGCCCCATCAGGGTTGCCAGCCTCAGTAAAACCAGGGACAGTATGTATAAATCTGTGTTTTTTTTACATCTGTCTGTGTATACTGTGTGTACATGTATGTGTATACTGTGTGATTGTATACTGTGTGGCCCTATAATCTCTGATTGCCTGGGGGCCCGTAATTTCCTATTGCCCAGGGGCCCCATGAGTTATCAGTCCGCCCCTGTGTAGGACTAAGGCCCGTTTCAGACTGCTGTGACTTTCTTTAACAGAAGTCAATGCAAGTCATGCCGAAGTCACACCAAACGTAGTGCATGCGCGCCCCCCTACTCGGAGAAGCAGGAACACGTACAGTGCCTTGAAAAAGTATTCATACGTAGTTAGTCAGGTTGAAAAAAGACACAAGTCCATCTAGTTCAACCATAACAATAAAAAAATAAATAAAAACTAACATCATACAATCCCATATACCCAATCCTATACCCACAGTTGTTCCAGAGGAAGGCGAAAAACCCCAGCAAAGCACGATCCAATTTGCTACAGCGGGGGAAAAAATTCCTTCCTGATCCCCGAGAGGCACTCGGATTTTGCCTGGATCCACTTTACCTATAAATGTTGGTAGCCAGTTATATTATGTGCATTTAGGAAATAATCCCGGCCTTTCTTAAAGCAATCTACTGAGATGGCCAGAACCACCTCTGCAGGGAGTCTATTCCACATTTTCATAGCTTTTCCTGTGAAGAAACCTTTCCGTATTTGGAGATGAAATCTCTTTTCCTTCAGACGTAAAGAGTGCCCCCTTGTCCTCTGTGTTGACCGTAAAGTGAATAATAGACTTGTTCACAACGGGAAATTTCGTTTAGTTTCGGTTCGTTGTCATTTGTAAAATACATCATTTCGTTCTGTAATATTCGTTATGTTACGTTAATTCGTTTTCAGATAATTCGTTATTATTCGTAGAGTGTCGATATTCGTTATACTGAATCTCGAATCATGTCGAATTCATTTGTTATATCCGCTATAATTTCTTTCATATTAGTTGAAATTCGATATTTATGTATCTATATTGATTCGTGATAATGATTCGTAGTTTGGAAAGTCATTTGTTTATTGAATCTATTAACACACACAATGACAATATCTCTTCTCCTCTGCTCAAATACAATACAACACCCTTCTCACTCAGTTCTCAGGAATGCAGTTTGCCAGTAATCCAACCTCCAGCACAAAATTAATCAGCTGATTGGACTGTAAGATTTACTTTGAGTTGACCTTTTGTTTCATTAGATCTTTAACGAATCATGTCGAATTCATTTGTTATATTCGCTATAATTTCTTTCGTATTAGTTGAAATTTGTTATTTTTTTATTCGGACATTCGGATGCATCCGAATGTCCAAAAGATGCAAAATTCAGCCGAATTTCGATTTGTTACCAAAAGAATTGCACATGTCTAGTGAATAACCCAACACCAAGTTCACTATATGGACCCCTTATATATACACATGTTGATCATATCCCCCCTTAATCTCCTCTTCTCAAGACAGAATAAATTCAGTTCCTCTAATCTCTCCTCATAGCTGAGCTCTTCCATGCCTCTTATCAGTTTGGTTGCCCTTCTCTGCACTTTCTCCAGTTCCCCGATATCCTTTTTGAGAACTGGTGTCCAAAACTGAACTGCATATTCCAGATGAGGTCTTACTAATGATTTGTACAGGGGGGCTAAATGATATCTATCTATCTCTATCTATATCTATCTATCTCTGGAGTCCATACCTCTCTTAATACAAGAAAGGACAGCTTGGCATTGCATGTTGTTATTGAGCTTATGATCTACCAAAACCCCCAGATCCTTCTCCCCCCAGTTGTACTCCCCCTAGCATGTATGATGCATGCATATTCTTAGCCCCCGAGTGCATAACTTTACATTTATCAACATTCAACCTCATCCGCCACATAGTCGCCCAATTAGACAGAGCATTGAGGTCGGCTTGTAAATTGGAGACATCCTGTAAGGACGTTATTCCACTGCATAGCTTGGTGTCATCTGCAAAGACAGAAATGGTCATTTTAATCCCAGACCCTATATCATTTATAAAGGTATTAAAAAGTAAGGGTCCCAGCACTGAACCTTGGGGTACACCACTGATAATCTTAGACCATTCAGAGTAAGAGTAAGAATCATTAACCACTACCCTCTGAATTCGGTCTTTTAGACAGTTTTCTATCCATTTACAAGCTGATATTTCCAAGCCTGTAGACTTTACCTTACACATGAGTCCACAGCCACCCCTCTGTCCAAGGTTTTACTTACCTGTTCATAAAAATAAATCAGTTTTGTTTGACAACTTCTGTCTTTCATGAATCCATGCTGTCTGTTGCTTAAAATATTTTATTTCCAGCAAGAACTCATCTATGTGGTCTTTTAAACTCTCCAATATCTTCCCGACTATAGAAGCTAAACTAACAGGTCTATAGTTACTTGGTAAAGACTTTGATCCCTTTTTAAATATAGGCACCACATTGGCCCTACGCCAATTCAGTGGTACCATTCCCATCATTAACGAGTCCCTAAAATTTAGATACAATGGCTTTGAAATGACAGAGCTAAATTCTTTTAGGATCCGTCCCTTGACATTTTTCACATTTTGTCATGTTACAACCAAAAATATAAATGTATTTTATTGGGATTTTATATGATAGACCAACACAAAGTGGCACATAATTGTGAGGTAGAAGGAAAATGATAAATGGTTTTCCAAATTTTTTACAAATAAATATGTGAAAAGTGTGGGGTACATTTGTATTCAGCCCCCCTGAGTAGAATACTTTGTAGAATCACCTTTTGCTGCAATTACAGCTGCAAGTCTTTTTGGGGATGTCTCTACCAGCTTTGCACATCTAGTGAGGGACATTTTTGCCCATTCTTCTTTGCAAAATAGCCCAAGCTCTGTCAGATTGGATGGAGAGCGTCCGTGAACAGACATTTTCAAGTCTTGCCACAGATTCTCAATTTGATTTAGGTCTGGACTTTGACTGGGCCATTCTAATGCCGCGTACACATGACCGGACTTTTCGGCATCAAAGGTCCGACGGAACGAATCCGTCGGACAATTTGATCATGTGTGGGCTTCATCGGACCTTCATCGGACCTTTTCTGTCGAAAAATCTGACGGACTTTAGAAATAGAACAAGTTTCAAATCTTTCCGACGGACTCGAGTCCTATCGAAAAACACGTTCGTCTGTATGCTAGTCCGACGGACCGAGAACGACGTAAAGGCAGCTATTGGCTACTGGCTATGAACTTCCTTATTCTAGTCTGGTCGTACGTCATCACGTTCGAAACGATCGGACTTTGGTGGGATCGTGTGTAGGCAAGTCCGTTTCGTCTGAACTCTGTTGGAACCCCGTTGAAAAGTCCTTCGGAGTTCAGGCGGACGAGAAGTCCGCTCGTGTATACACGGCATAACACATGAATATGCTTTGATCTAACCCAGGGATCTCAAACTGGTGGCCCTCCAGCTGTTGCAAAACTACAAGTCCCATGAGGCATTGCAAGGCTGACAGTTACAAGCATGACTCCCTCAGGCAGAGGCATGATGGGACTTGTAGTTTCGCAACAGCTGGAGGGCCGCCAGTTTGAGACCCCTGATCTAACCCATTCCATTGTAGCTCTGGCTGTATGGTTAGGGTTGTTGTCCTGCTGGAAGGTGAACCTCCGCCCCAGTCTCAACCTTTTGCAGACTCTAACAGGTATTCTTCTAAGATTGCTCTGTATTTGGCTCCATCCATCTTCCCATCAACTCTGACCAGCTTCCCTGTCCCTGCTGAAGAAAAGCATCCACACAACATGATGCTGCCACCACCATGTTTCACAGTGGGGATGGTGTGTTCAGGGTGATGTGCAGTGTTAGTTTTGCGCCACACATAGCGTTTTGCTTTTAGGTCAAAAAGTATAATTTTGGTCTCATCTGACCAGATCACCTTCTTCCACATGTTTGCTGTGTCCCCCACATGGCTTCTCGCAAACTGCAAATGGGACTTCTTATGGCTTTCTTTCAACAATGTCTTTCTTCTTGCCACTCTTCCATAAACTGCAGATTTGTGGAGAACACGACTAATAGTTGTCCTATGGACAGATTCTCCCACCTGGCTGTGGATCTCTGCAGCTCCTCCAGAGTTACCATGGACCTCTTGGCTGCTTCTCTGATGAATGCTCTCCTTGCTCGGCCTGTCAGTTTAGGTGGACGGCCATGTCTTAGTAGGTTTGCAGTTGTGCCATACTCTTTCCATTTTCAGATGATGGATTGAACAGAGCTCCGTGAGATGTTTTTAGCTTGGGATATTTTGTTGTAACCTGACCCTGTTTTAAACTTCTCCACAACTCTATCCCTGACCTGTCTGGTGTGTTCCTTGGCCTTCACGATGCTGTTTGTTCACCAAGGTTCTCTAACAAACCTCTGAGGGCTTCACAGGACAGCTGTGTTTATACTGAGATTAAATGACACACAGGTGGACTCTATTAACTAATTAGGTGGCTTCTGAAAGCAGTTGGTTCCACTAGATTTTAGTTAGGGGTATCAGAGTAAAGGGGGCTGAATACAAATGCACGCCACACTTTTCACATATTCATTTGTAAAAGATTTTGAAAACCATTTATCATTTTCCTTCCACTTAACAATTATGTGCCACTTTGTGTTGGTCTATCACCTAAAATCCCAATAAAATACATTTACGTTTTTGGATGTAACATGACAAAATTTGGAAAATTTCAAAGGGTATTAATACTTTTTCAAGGCACTGTATATATATACGTGATCTGGCGTCACAGGTGCCATCCCGTAGCAGTAAAACTCCTTAAAAGATACAAAACAAAACATCAAGGTTTTTTAGTTCACAAAGGTGAACTATCCCTTTAAAGCATGCGATCTCCAGCATCTCCGCATTTCAAGGACAAGAAATTCAGAAAGAGTCGGCAACTTTTTTGCTCTGGCACCCAATACAGTGCGATATCATTCCTTGCATATTATATTCTTCTTTTTAATGCCTAGCTCCGAGACTTGTCATCTTGCTTTCCCCATACATTAAACTACATCTGCCATCTGTTTACTTCTAAATTCAAACTTCGAAGCTCCCGTAGCATGTGCTGTTGTCTCTTATTATTTACAGGTCCTGTTCAATTTAGTGCCATATGCAGACTCCAGCATCTCGACGTCTCTGCATCATCCAAATAGCTGTTAAATAAGTAAGCTTTAGGGAAGAGCAGAATACTGATGAGCGCTTAGTCTATTCAAATCTCCTTCTTAACCTTATAAATTGACACATGAATAAGAAAAAAAATATTTCATTTCGGCTATGATTTTTTTTTTCTCTTCCCGTTAAAGTTTCTGGCTGTCTGTTGGAATTGTTTGTGTCTTGTTGTAAAATTAATGAATTTGGGTTTCTCGGATGAAATTGCCTTTTAAATGCACCGAGCGCGGGTCATTTTATACAACAGTTTGGAGGGAACTTTAGAGGCGCCGGTGATAAATATTTCAGACGTGATTAGCGTGGTTGGTTAACCCACAGAACAGGAGAACATCGGATCCTAATCAGGAGGCTGATTTTGTTGCTAAACTGATGAGGATTATATGTTAAATGGGTTGTGGCAGGCCGAGAACAGAGTTTAAACTTGTTTTATGTCAGAACCGGGTGTCCGTAATGTTAGGCGGGAGTATAAAGGAGCAATGGAAATTACGGATAATATTCTAGAACAAGTCTATGGAACAACAGTGCTTATTGGGACCCTGCCATCAGATTATTATTTTCAAAAACAACCTTCCTATAAGATTATATGAGCATTGATTGTGCTTACCTTTAAAAGCCTCCACTGTGTACAAATCCAAAAGCCCCATGTGATGTCAGCAGTCCCAGTAGACTCGGAGTTGTTATCCAAATTACAGCCATTCTCAACCGGGTTCCTCCAGAAGTTGATAGGGGTTCCTTGAGTTGTATCTAAATGACCTCCCGTCTGATGGTTCCATGATATTTCTGTGTCCAATGCCATTTGGCAGAGTCAGTGGCACCAATGATCTTTTTAACAGTCAGTAAAAATTGAATTCTGACCACCACTGTAAAGAGCATTCTTTCCTCTGTCCCTCAATTTAAGGGGAATTCTTCTCACTGACCACCAATCGAAGGGATCTTCTTACTGAACACCAATGTAAGGGACATTCTGCCCACAGATCACCAATGTAAGGAGCATTCTTCTCACTGACCACCAATGGAAAGGGCATTTTTACTGACCACCAATGTAAGGAACATTCTTCCCACTGATCACCAATGTAAGGAACATTCTTCCCACTGATCACCAATGTAAGGAACATTCTTCTCACTGATCACCAATGTAAGGGACATTCTTCTCACTGATCACCAATGTAAGGAACATTCTTCCCACTGATCACCAATGTAAGGAACATTCTTCTCACTGATCACCAATGTAAGGAACATTCTTCTCACTGATCACCAATGTAAGGAACATTCTTCCCACTGATCACCAATGTAAGGAACATTCTTCCCACTGATCACCAATGTAAGGAACATTCTTCCCACTGATCACCAATGTAAGGAACATTCTTCTCACTGATCACCAATGTAAGGGACATTCTTCTCACTGATCACCAATGTAAGGAACATTCTTCCCACTGATCACCAATGTAAGGAACATTCTTCTCACTGATCACCAATGTAAGGAACATTCTTCTCACTGATCACCAATGTAAGGAACATTCTTCCCACTGATCACCAATGTAAGGAACATTCTTCCCACTGATCACCAATGTAAGGAACATTCTTCTCACTGATCACCAATGTAAGGAACATTCTTCCCACTGATCACCAATGTAAGGAACATTCTTCCCACTGATCACCAATGTAAGGAACATTCTTCCCACTGATCACCAATGTAAGGAACATTCTTCTCACTGATCACCAATGTAAGGAACATTCTTCTCACTGATCACCAATGTAAGGATCATTCTTCCCACTGACCACCAAGTAAAGAATATTCTTCCCACTGATCACCAATGTAAGGAACATTCTTCCCACTGAACACCAACTTAAGGTGCATTCTTTCCATTGACCACCAATGTAAGGAGCTTTCTTCCCACTGATCACTACAGTAAGGGATTAAGGGGACATTAATTCCCCCTGCCCAATAATATAAGGAGCGCTCTTCCCACTGACCATCAATATAAGAGGGGCATTCTTCCCACTGACCCCTAAGGAATTTATTTTAGCTGGGGCTTCCCAATGCCTAAAAATTATTTCACTGTTTTTTTTCTCTTTTTAGTGAATTTCAGTGCTTATGATTGCATACAGCCTCTTTGCAACCACTTCCTTTCTAGACACACTCCAATGAGTATTTTTGCCTGTGACCCCCCATAAGAATATTTTTCCTCACTTCCCATACCCATGAAAACAATGTGTACAATTAAGGCTTGTCACTGGGACTGGAAGGCATATACTGTACCGCAAGAAAAATCCATTGCCATAAGTTCTAACCCAGGGCAGAACAAATCATTATTTGCAAATAGGTCACATGCAGCAATAAAAACATGCCAGGTGATCTTAATTTTCCCTACTCTATGCTAAGCAATAAAACAAAATATCTGGATTTTGCACTTAAATCTGAAGTTGAATCCACTTATATTTTGCCCTCCCTGACCCTCCTGTACCCCCACATCAACCTTTTATTAGATACAGTGATGTCATCACTAGGTCTCTGTGGTTCTCTATATAATGTAGGCAGGTCAATGCCAGTGGGAGGGGCCAGCAGGGTGCTGCACATAGCTTCTTGAAAACATTTCAGCACCGTTCCCTGATGCAATCAGTGGGCTGGCTCTTGGGAGGAGTTATTTAAATATTTATATGTCTTGAGTAGTGAGTCTCAGTCTGTAGGGTCGGCATTACTAGGCAGGCTATATTTGCATGCAGACCACCCTAGGTAACACCCAGATGCAGTGGTGGATGCTGCCCCCCTAATCCATGCGTCTGGCGCCTAATCTACATCTGGGGCGCCGGACGCATGGATTTCAATGGGTTTTGTTTTTTTTTGAAGCATATGTTTAGAGCCTGAGGCTCTAATCAGCTTCAAAAAAGGGTGGGCTCAGGGCACAGAGCTCTGCGCCCTGAGCCCACCCAGTTGTGTGGCAATAGCGAATTAATATTCGCTATTGTCTTCCTGATTCTCCTCCCGGACAATCAGGAAGCAGGTCTTAAGACTTGATTGGCTGAGAGGAAAAGCGATCGTATTGGCTGCCGAGGGAAGGAGGAGGGAAGCCGCTGTGAAGCCAGAGACGCAGGGTGAAGCCGTTGAGCAGGAAGGAGCTGAAGCTGCCTAGATGGGAGTAAGTGCGGGGCTGGTGGGGGAGGGCAGACGGAGGAGTGAGTGATAGGAGGGGGCGGGAGTCTTGTTTGCCCCGCCCCAAAAATATGAAGCACCAGCCGCCACTGCCCAGATGTGATGCTGGTGGGCCAGTGACAATTAAGCTGGGAAGGAAAGGGCTAGATGACGCTTGACAATCTCCAGGCAGGAAATGAGGCGGTCTCTTTCTGAGTTGCTGCTGCAGCTTCTACTGCTCACTGTGAGAAGCTCATAGTGTGCAGTGAAATCAGAGTAAGCTATTTCAGTCCAGAAGAGGAGTGCAGCTTTAATTCCTGTTCTCTGTCTAATCCTCTCTTATGCAGACTTCGCTCTCTTTATTTGCTCTACTTATGATTGCGTTACAAAATATCATCGCTTACAGCAAAGCCGTCAGGGCGTCATCCCAAACAGGCGTGGAGTGTTTTATAAACGGTGTAAAAACAGACATTCATGAGTGAAGCACACATCTCCGACCATAATGTCGGTCCTTATCTATTTCCTAAGTGTCCTTTTACATTTTTCCGGCACATTCTATTTGGAATAATCTATTCCGAGTCATAAACATAACCGTATTTAGCATTTTCATTGAGCTTCTCGGAGTGTGAGGATGTTTGAAAAGAGGAGAAGCATTAACGGCGATAATCCGGTGGAGTCAGGCAGTGGAGTCGCGGCGAGTGTTTTGAGCGCGGTCCGTAGGGCCTCTTTTGGAAAGCTTCAGCTGGAGCATTTCCAGGCAGAACATGCTGGCATAATTATGACTCCCGACCGGCCTGGGAATACCTTGGAACGACCCAGAAGAAAGAAATTGGAGATTGTGGTCAAGCAAATGGAAGGCTGTGCCAGGAAACGGGACATGGGAATGAAAAAGAGAAGTTGAATCCTCAGCTCTGATTCATCAAGCCGCTGTAGCATTTAACCCTATGCCACTGGTGGGATTCATTTGTTCACTGTGATTGGCTGCGCAGTGATGGTGTAATTGGGAGTCAATCCTACCACCTTCTCATCCGTAGTTGGAGGTGAGCAAATCAGTGACAGCTCGGACACAGTTCTGTGGGCTGCAACGCTGGAGGATGGCAGGAGGGGCTCGGACACAATTCTGTGGGTCGCAATGCTGGAGGATGGCAGGAATGGCTAACATTAATTAATTCACTGTAATTGAATGCATGGTGATGGTGTAATTGGGAGCCAATCCTATCACCTTCTCAACCGTAGTTGACCGTGAGCAATCAGTGACAGCTTGGACACAATTATGTGGGCTGCAATGCCGGAGGATGGCCGGAAGGGCTCCCATGTATTCATTTACTCTGATAGACTGCATAATGATGGTGTAATTAGGAGCCCTTCCTACCAGCTCCTTATCTGTAGTTGACTGTAAGTGATCGGTGAAAGCTTGAACACAGTTCTGTGGTCCACACGCCAGAGGGGATCCCATTAATTTATTCATTGTGTAATTGGGAATACCTTGGGACAACCTAGAGAAAAAAAAAACGGAGATTGTGGTCAAGCAAATTAAAAGGCTGTGCTAGGAAATGGGACATGGGAATAAAAAAAAAAAAAATACAAGAAGAATCCTCGGCTCTGATTCATCAAGCCATTGTAACATTTAACCCTATGTCACTGGTGGGATTCATCCCTTCACTATGATTGGCAGAACAGCAGGAGTCAATCCTACCACCTTCTCATCTGTAGTTGACTGTGAGCGATTGGTGACAGCTCGGACACAGTTCTATGGGTCACAACACTGGAGGCTGGCCAAGGGGGCTCCCATTCATTGGTTCACTGTGATTGGATGCACAGGGATGGCGTGATTGGGATGCCCTTCCTACCACCTCTTCATCCATAGTTGACTGAGTAATCAGTAACAGCTCAGACACAGATCTTTGGTCCACAACACTGGTGGATGGCAGGAGGGGCTACCATTAATTTATTCACTGTGATTGAATGCACAATGACGGTGTAATTGGGAGCCTATTCAACTACCTCCTCATCCGTAGTTGACTGTGAGCAATCTGTAACAGCTCGGACACAGTTCTGTGGGCCACAATGCCGGAGGCCGGCCAAGGGGGCTCTCATTCATTCGTTCACTGTGATTGGAGGCACAGGGATGGGGAGATTGGGATCCCTTCCTACCACCTCTTCATCCATAGTTGTAGTGTGAGTACTCAAATTAAAGTGCACTAAACACCACTTTACATTGATTAAAGTGCATCCACGTACAGATTTCCACTTCTTCTTAACATTTGCTTATAAGCACCGCCCCCTCCCTCCCAATACAAACAAGGAGAGGCAGACATTCCCTTGGCACTGTAAGGGGGCCAGCAACAAATGTGTCCACAGGCAAAAGTGGATGTGGTGGTCAGTACTCAGGCAGGGCATCAATTCCTCTGTTTAGTGAAAAATTGCATAGCATTGCAATTTTTTTTGCATTTATCGATAACACCTCTAAAGGGTTACGGTGGGAAGGCACCCCCGACACCCAAAGAGTAATTTTTCTGCACCTGTTTGACAGGTGCATATCATTGCAATTTTTTACAGCAGGGCCAATTCTTGTTTTCATCAAGAGTACCTCTATAGGGTTACGGTGGGAAGGCGCCACCGACACCCAAAGACCAATTTTTACACACCCATTACTTCTATCCAAAGTCAAAGTGACACCAGAATGTATCCAAAAAATGTCTAATCTTGTTCCCAGTGCACTACATTGTGGCCTCATCATACACACTGGCTCCCCAGCTGTTGCTGAACAAAATAAAGGCAGCTTACAGGGAAAATTTAATTTTTTTGGGCTTTATAAATGCAATTCTTGCTGCAGCAGATTCTAGACATGGTACGGATCTGCCACTTTACAGGTAGACTAAGGGGACCCCCCAGACACTATAGTGGAAGGAATTTTTCATTTTTTTGCTTTCACTTAAAAAATCTAGAAATCACTGCTCATTTAAAAATGACGTTTTACACAAACTTTTTTTTTATTGATACATGTCCCCCAGGGCAGGATCTGGACCCCTATAATCATTGTATGCTCAATTATTTGCATATAAGCCTTCAAAATGGGCAATTTTGATTTTTGATGTTCGGGTCCTATTGACTTTAATGGGGTTCGTTAGTCCGAACTTTCGAAAGTTCTGGTGCGAACCGAACAGGGGTCTGTTTGGCCCTTCCCTACTGGTAATCACCTTCCTCCTTCATCTCACCGGATATGATGGATTTTGCTAAAGAAGGAAGGCAGAATCTAGTGCTCTCCGTTTAAAATGTTTAATGATATATAAAAAAGGTAAGATATAAAACTCACAAAGATGGCAGTGTAAGCCATCTTTGGCTTTCTCAAGATGGCCGCGATGTAATGTCAATACGCAGGCTCTGTCCCCTAGACGCGTATCGCCAAAGCATTGACTTCCTCAGTAGGGGTCTACAATACCCTACTGAAGAAGTCAGTGCTATTGCTATGTATTGTAAAATCTTGGATGAGAACCTTCTTCCTTAAGCCAGAACACTGAAGATGGGTCGTGGTTAGGTTTTCCAGCATGTCAATGACCCAAAACATACCGCCAAAGCAACAAAGGAGTGGCTCAAGAAGAAGCAAATTAAGGTCGTGGAGTGGCCTAGCAAGTCTTCATACCTTAATCCTATAGAAAATTAATAGAGGGAGCTAAAATTCTGAGTTGCCAAGAGACAGCTAAGAAACCTTAAGGATTTGGAGAAGATCTGTACAGAAGAATGGACCAAAATCCCTCCTGAGATGTGTGCAAACCTGGTAATCTTTGTTTGCCAACAAGGGTTTCTCCACCAAGCACTAAGTCATGTTTTGCTTGGGGATCAAATACTTATTTTATTCAATGAAGTGCAACTTAGTTTATAAAATTTGTATCATGTGTTTTTTTGTATTTTTGGTTTCCCTACCATTAAAAATACAAATATGATAAAAAAATATAGACCCTTCATCTCTTTGTATGTGGGCAAATTTACAAAATCTGCAGGGGATCAAATAATTATTTTCCCCACTGTATTGCATTTTTGGTTTTGGATTTAATACCCAGTTTTGGGTTGACTGACCCACTAATTATGAGCAGATGGGTTTCAGATTGTATAGGGCAATTCATTTTTCCTTAAGTGTATATGAATAAGAAAGGATAATTTGGCAAAGCGCCTGAGCTCCTCCGCTATATGTCTGATTATTCAGTATTTAAGGCCAAGTTTTGCTTTTTTTATGAACAATTAAATCCTCATTCAATCTCATACGGCTGTCTTGATGGGCAATTCCGCATGTACTGTATATACAATAACTGTACATAAACCTATTTTCTCCAAGTATCCCCAGGAGACAAATCTTTACAGCTGAGAAGTGAAAGTCACGCTTTACTTTTCCTTAAAATAAATGTAAACTCTTATGTAATCTCTAACATTCTAAAATGATACCTGTGGTTATTTTTCATGCTGTTTACATTCAAATAATCCCTGGTGATCCTGCCATGAAGATCCTGTCAGAAACCATGAACCAGACCGAGACAGAAGTACAGTAAAATCACACTTGTTTAATAATAAAAATAAAAAGGTAAATAGAGTAAGCGTAGTCAAAGCATAGCCAGAGTCCAGTAACCGGATCGGGTAATCAGTCAAGCCAGAGTTCAGTAACCAGATCGGGTAATCAGCCAGGCCAGAGTTCAGTAACCAGATCGGGTAATCAGCCAGACCAGAAGTCAGGGATCCAAGTAGAAGAACAGCAAGCAGGATAAGGAGCCAGAAGAGATGTCAGCAAAGCCAGTCTTTAAACAGGAACGCAGGAGATGGTTTCTTGCAATGTGACCAAGGCGAAGGCAGAGATCAAGTGAGCTGGATGGCTTTAAGTAGGCAGGACTGATGAGCAGAATCAAGCACAGCTGGGTAATTGTGGAGAGAGATGAGAGCTGGCAATTACCCGACAGCTGAGCGGCCAGCTCAGAGAAGGAAGGGCTGAGCCCAGCACTGACAGATCCTTGCTCAAGCACTTCCTGTTATGGAGTGACAACACTCTGCTAATTTTGCTCTTGTGTCTTGTACAGAGACTGGTGAGGAGCCAAACATACCTGGGTTCGGTTCAGGAGAGGTTCAGTGAACTTTACTAACATTCAGATGCTAAATCAATGGGAGCCGAACTTCAGTTACTTAATTGACTTAGGTCAATGGGAGCCAAATTAAAGAAATCCTAATTGATTATTTGCAAGGCTAATAGGCAAGGGATCTTTAAACAAATGGCATCTACCAAAGAAAAAAAAAAATCAGTTTGTTTGGGAGAAACTATTTTTTGGGAGCAATAGTGTCCCATCATTGGTGTCAGTAAGAGGAATAGTGCCCCATCATTGGTGTCAGTGGAAAAAATGGTGCCCCATTGTTGGAGTCAGTGGGAAAAATAGTGTCCCATCATTAGTGTAAGTGGAAGGAATGGTGCCCCATTGTTGGAGTCAGTGGGAAAAATAGTGTTCCATCATTGGTGTTAGTGGGAGGACTAGTGCCCCATTATTGGTATCAGTGGGAGGAATAGTGCCCCATCATTGATGTCAGTGGAAGGAATGGTGCTCCATTTTTGGAGTCAGTGGGAAACATAGTGTCCCATCATTGGTTTCAGTGGGAGGAATAGGGACCCATCACTGGTGTCGGTGGGAGGAATAGTGCTCCACCCATCATTGGAGCACAGGTGTGTCAGGAGGAGGCTGTCTCTGGAGCTGCTCTAGGTGATCCGTGTGAGAGGGGAGTGGTGGAGAAATCTATCCCAGCTCTCCTGGCTCCTTTCTGGGGAAGCCATGGAGGCCAGCAGGGCCTCTCCTGCTGGAAGCTCCCAGCCATCTCCTGGGCCATCAGGTAACATGCCTGCCCCTGTACAACCCATGGTTGGTGATCTCTCTACCCCTGGTGAAAATGAAGGTTCCGGGGCCATCCGGGAGCGAGTGGTGGCCGGGATTAAAGTCCTGAATAAGGAGAGAGACAAGCTGTACAAACTGAGAGCGGAGCTGAAACGCCTGAGAAGGCAGCGTGAGGGCTTGCATAGCCAGAGACGTGGGTCCAAGGATCCGGAGATCCAACTGGCCAAGGTTCGGGTGGAACACCAGGAAACCATTGTGGCCATGATGGAAGGCAGAGATGGGCCATTTAAAGAAAAGTTTTGTAATGATAAAAGGTTTGCGAGGATGACAAAGATGGAGGTGGAGGAGGAGACCCCCAGTTCTGACCCCCTGCCCCCTCAGGGAGAGGTAAGCAGCCCCATGCCTTCCCAGGACTCAGGAGGCATGCTCAGGGCCATCCAGGTAATGGAGTCTCCTATGCGGGGGGATCAGCTGGCGTTTGGTGATGAGGATATAACAGACAATGTGCCTGATAATGTCAAGCCCCAAGCAGGGGATGAATCTGTTTTTGTGTCATCTAACACCATGAGCAATGTTGAAAGTGTGCCCAGTGACAATCAAGTTTCTAATGCTATGTGTAGCAATGTTGTACCTTCTAATGCTGCAGCGCAGCAAGAGCTGCATTTAAAAAATGACATTTCTGAAAAGGAACTACCGGTGTCAGCAGAGCCTATTAACTCTCCTTTGGCTGAGTCTAAAGCTGTTTGCCCCACAGCTGCTGGAGACTCTACAGTGCAGCATCAGGAGACAGCTGGTATTGCAGCAACTGTGACTATTCCTGATGGGAAATTGAACGTGTGTGTGACTGATAGCAATTGTACAAGTGTGATGGACAATCGTCCCAGCTCAGTCCAAGCAAATAATAATAATGAACAGACTACTGTGACTTCAGTGTGGGGCCTTGGCCCTGATAAACCCACGTTTGCTCAGATGGTACGCTCTGCTCCTGGTAGCTCCGCTCCCAAGCGGGGTTTCCCCCTGCAGCCTACCACTTTGGGCACCCCAGGATCTGGTCTTGGGTCTCTGGCTTCTGCTGGGGGTCCGAGAAGAAATGTGGTAATTCTGAAATGGGGAAGGTGGTGCAATCCCTCCAGCACGGCGTGCAGTGGTGGATTTGATTTTGGAGATGGGTTTTGGGGCAAATGACCTGTATGCTCTAATACATGTAGCTGGGACACGGGATTATACCATTAGTTTCACCAGGCCAGAGGGTCTTGACCTGTTCTGGGAGCGATATGAGGCTCAGTGCAGGTCAAGACCTGAATGGGAAGGTCTGGCCCCAGTTGCGGTTTCGCAAAGGTCAACGGTGAAAAAGATCACCATCATACTCACCAATGAGAGTGTTCCTGCTCGGGACCTAGAGGTCTGGTTAAGGAACTATGGTGAGGTTTTGACTAAGCCCAGCAAAATCCTTGATGAGCGTAACATCTGGACTGGGGGTTGGTCAGTAACAGTCAGGTTGGCCAGGGATGGGAATGTTGTCCGTCACCTGCCCTCCTCAGCTTTTATAGGGAGGGATAGGATGACTATTTTCTACCCTGGTCAGCCGAAGCTGTGTCACCGCTGTGGAGAAAAGGGACATTTGAGCTCTTCCTGTTCAGCCTTGATATGTTCAGTGTGTCGGGGTCAGGGTCATGTGGCTAAGGACTGCACCGAGATGATCAGGTGCAACCTGTGCCTGCGCCTTGGCCACCCCTACAGCAGATGTCCTGAAGCCTGGCACAATATGGAGAAGGAGGTAATAGATGACTTGTCAAGGCTGGACAGGATGGAGGGTGAGGCCCCTGGTGTACCATCCTCCTCTGCGGTGACTGACTCCCCTGGTCCTGCTCAGGGTCCCTCTCCAGTTCCTGTGGCCACCCCTCCTGTGTCTGTAAGTATTCCTTCTGTATCTGTCTCTGTGTCCCCCCAGCCTACTGTACCCTCTCCTCTTGTGTCAGAACTTTCCAAGTCTGTGCCCCCCGAGTCAGTTCCCCCCAGGAGTCTACCCCTCCTAAGTCTGATTCAAAGGGAGCATCCCCCCCACCAGGAGTGGTAGTGGGTACTAAAAAGGTCGCTTCTTCCTCTCTAAAGGAGTCTTCTGTAAAGACTCCAAAGAAAAAAACAGGAGATGAGGGCATCTCTGAAGCGGACCTGCAGTATCTGGAGGAGAGAAGGAAGGTTGGGAAGCGGAAGAAGCAGGTGGTGAGGACGGAACAGGCTCCAGTGCCTGTCTCCAACCGTTATAGGTCCTCTAATTGGGATATCTCTTCATCTGGAGCTTCTTCGGAGCGAAGTTCTGATTCTGAAATGGAGTTTGAGGCGGCCTCAAGAAAGAGAGAGGCTTCTGGTGATGAGCAGCAGAGGGGAGCTAAGAAGCAATCCACCCAATAACCCAAATGGCGGTTCCCCCTCCGTTAAAAGTGGTGACAATAAATGTCGCCAGCATTAAGTCAGTAAGAGCTCGTTCTATGGCCTTCTTTTTGTTCAGCCAATTAGATGCTGAAATTTTATTTTTGCAAGAGACTAGACTCACCTCCTTGGCAGATATTCATATGGCCAAGAGAGAGTGGAGGTATGGTCCATCTTACTGGTCTCTTGCGGCCGAGCCTTACGGCGGTGTGGCGGTGTTGTTTAAAACCGGCATGGTAACTGTCCGGCGGGTTATTGAGGTGGAGATTGGGAGATGTATGGTCTTAGACGTCCTTGTGGGAGGGCAGGACCTGCGCCTAATTAATGTCTATGGGCCGCACACAAAGTGGGACAGGAAATGCCTTTTTACAAGGATCAAGCCATTTCTTTTTACATCCCGGCAAGTGGTCTTTGGAGGTGACTTTAATACAGTAACTAGGCCCAAGGACAGGAAGGACTTCAAGGACAGGCTGGGATATGATAGCGTTTTTTTAAATAGTATGGTTAGGGATGCTGGTCTTGTGGATGTGCACATTAAGCACCTCCCAGATGACACCGGGTTCACCTTTCATCGAGGTAATAGTCAGAGTAGAATAGATAGGTTTTTTTTGAAGGAGACCTCTGCTTTCTCACCCCCAGTGGTGCAGGCAGTAGAGTTCTCTGATCACTGTATGCTATCTGTGGTCCTGAATGCTTCAGACGCCCCTCAGAGGGGTAAGGGCATCTGGAGATTGAATTCGACTCTACTCAAGGAAGAACATGTTAGACAATCCTTTGAGGAATTCTTTCAGGCACATGTGACCATCCTGGACTTTTGTAGCAGCAAGGCTGAGTGGTGGGAGCTGACCAAAAAGAGGATCGCTGGATTCTTCAGGGGCCTAGCCAATAGAAAACAGTTTAATAAATACATGACCTACCAACGTTTACGGAGGAAGCTGGATATTCTTGTCTCGAGAGGAGGAGATCCTGGGGAAATCTCCGAAGTGAAACTCCTTCTCAGGAAGTGTCAATATGACCGGCATGCCTCTTTGGTTCTGGAGAGGGACTATGGGAAGTACCACTCGCCTGACCCTTACCAGAACTGCAAACAAGGTGTAGCAGTTAAAACGGTCGTTGGCCTTAAGGACAGTACAGGTTCCTTGGCAAAGTCCAGGTCAGGGATCCTGGAGGTCGTGAGGTCCTTTTATGCTGACCTTCTTGGGAGGAAAGAGCTTGACCGTGACAAGGTGGAAAGCTTTTTGGACTCTACTCCAGGTCTAAATGATGAAGATGTCCCATTGATGAATTTGACAGAGGAGATCACAGTTGAAGAGGTGATGAGGGCAATTGAACAGCTTGCCATCAAAAAGTCACCTGGACCGGATGGCTTGACGGCTGAGTTTTACAAAGCTTTTAAGTCTATTCTGGCCCCACATTTGGTAGAGGTTTTTAACAGTTGCCTTGCTCAGGGGGTACTTCCCCCTTCCATGAGGCACTCAGCTGTGATTCTTCTTTCAAAGGGTAAAGATCCTTCGATGATTGAGAATTGGCGCCCCATCAGCCTTCTTAATGTCGATAGAAAGATACTGGCAAAGATCATTTTCTGGCGCCTATCGTCAGTAGCAGAGTCTTTGCTTTCTCACCATCAGCACTGTTCGGTCCAGGGTAGGTGCACCTTCACAGCAGTTTTAGCTGTCCGGGAGGCCTTGGAGCGGTGCAGGGCTGCAGGCTGGGGAAAGTATTTGCTGACATTGGATCAGGCAAAAGCTTTTGATCGTGTTAACCATGAGTACCTGTGGTTGCTCCTTAGTAAGTACGGTCTGCCGGGTGGTTTTGTCGATTGGTTAAAAGTCTTGTATAACGGGGCAGAAAGCTTTCCTCTTGTTAATGGTTGGGTTGGGCAGTCCTTTGAGGTTGGCTCTGGGGTGCGCCAGGGTTGTCCCCTGAGTCCCCTGCTCTATGTGTTTGCAATCGACCCCTTCATCAGGAGGCTAGAGAGCAGCATGTTGTGTGGGGTACCAGTGGGGCTCCCGGGTGAGCCGCCTTTGAGGGTTGTTGCCTATGCGGACGATGTGTCTGTGATTGTCACTGGGGCGGATGAAGCAGAGGAGGTGGTCTCTCTGACATCACGGTATTCTGAAGCATCAGGCTCCAAGATCAATCAGGAAAAGAGTGAAGTTTTCTGGATGGGAAAGGAAGGTGAGGGTTTTGATCTCCCGGACACCTTTCCAGTGCCCCAGGAAAGAATTAAAATTCTAGGCATTGAATTTGGACCCGGCGATTATGGCCTCAAAAACTGGGAAGGCAGACTGGAAATTGCCAATACTAAGGTGGTCAGCTGGAAGAGATGGAAGTTATCTGTGAGGGAAAGGGTTGATCTGATTAAGACTTACCTGATTCCGATCTTCTTGTATGTCAGCTTTGTCTGCATCTTGCCAGTGTCTCTCTATGCTAGGGTCAGTAGTGTGTTCTTCCAGATGTTGTGGGGGAACAGACTGAACCCCATCAAGAGGAATGTCACCTATCTATCCAGGAGGGAGGGTGGCTAAGGTATGGTCAACCCAGTTCTTTTCTTTTCACTGCTTTTTCTCAAGTTTAATATTGGTAATATGCTTGCAGTGGAACCTCCTGGATGGGCAGGCATATTTAGATCTTGGTTTAGGCCTTTTCTACGACTTTGGGAAGAAGGTGGCCAAGTGAAGAATCTCAGGGGTCATCGTGGTCAGCTACCAGCCTATGTCGCTCCGTGCCTGAAGTTACTACGGCAGTGGCGATTGTCAGCTGAAGATCTCAGATCGGTTCCGAGGAAAGTCCTTATGAGTCGAGTCTTGAGCGAAGTCTTTCATGACCCACTGGCCTTAAGGGATTGCCCAGGCCCAGTTTTGAGGGCAGGGTTAAGACTTATTAATTTGGACAGAGTACCCCCTAAATTCAGGGATCTGGCCTGGTTGTGCTTCCATGGGAGACTCTATGTTAGGGGCAATTTGAAATTCCGCAGTGGAGTGGATCGTAGCTGTCCTCGGGAGGAGTGTGCAGGTGAGGAGGAGACTATGGACCATTTTCTGCTTCATTGCCCTTTTAACATAGAGGTGTACAAACAGGTGGGACGGGCCCTCGGTGTCCCTTTCCTCTCCAGGCTGGGTTATGCTGAGTGGGTGTACGGAGCATTCAATACTGGTGGGGTTTTTTGTTTAGATACACTTTTTCTAGCTAGCCTAGTAGTCCGTTATTTCACTTGGAACGCACGGTGTCAGGTCAGCATTCGGCGTAAAATCCTTCCTGTTCCGGTGGTGGTGTATGACATTTTGCATGAGGTGGAGAAGATTCGGGTACTTGAGAGAGACAAGCGGAGTCAGGGGGCTTGGTTGAAGGCGTGGAGGGGTTTCAAGCCTCCCTGACTGCCAGGAGTCTCTTTCCCGGGTGTGGCTGTCTGTCTCTTATCACCCTAGATTATTTTTTTTTTGGATTAATTTTTGATAAATGGCTGCGTACATAGGTGATGGGTTGTGCCTCTTAGGCCCTCTCTGCTGCTTTATGTAAATAATTTTGGTAGTGGATTATGTATATATTGTATATATTCTGAACATGGATGTGTATTCCTTGGATTTCTGTTGAAGTTTTGTACTATGGTTTTGTTTTTTACTTTTGTATAAAATTGGTTGCTTGATTCTTTTAATAAAAGATCAATAGTGTCCCATCATTGGTGTCAGTGGGTGGAATAGTGTTCCATCATTGGTGTCAGTGGGTGGAATAGTGTTCCATCATTGGTGCCAGTGGGAGAAGTTATGCCCCATCTTTGGTGTCAGGGGAAGGAATAACACCTCACTGTTGTTGTCAGAGGGAGGAATAGTGCCCCAAGAGCCAGATAAAGGCAAGCAAAAGGGCCACATCCAGCCCTCAACCTGCAGTTTGGAGACCACTGATATATGGCACTGGACATTGTTAATAGGAGATCTGGTGCCTGCTATGCATATTATCTTATTTGTGCTCTCTGGTGGAGCGATATAAATCTCAGGACTGGATGGACAGCATTGCATATCCTTTAGTAGATAAAACAGCTCCTTTATGACCCGGAGTTTAGCTTTGAATACAGAAGAACTGTTCTAAACCAAAAGGCACAGACGCAAATCAGATCAAAATCTTTGCAAATCTTTTCTCAAAGTCACAATCTCAAACCCTGGAATTTGATTGACAGCCGCTGGCAAGGAAGGCAGTTTTTATTAAAGAAATCTCATCCTGTTATTGTACGAAAATCATTACAAGACAACAATAGTCTGAACTGTGTGGGAGACGCATTATATATATAATGTTCATCAAGCAGTCATGTAACCCTCTCCTTCTAATAGGAAAACTACAGGAGCTGCTGTATTAGCATTATGATCATGGCTGTAATTAGCATCCTGGATGGGATATAAATGTGACTGATGGATTCTGCTGCAGGAATATTACGTGCGGTTCCTGGGAATAGAGGAATATGACAAAACACCTGAGGAGGCTATTGACTTGTTCATGCCGGCAGCCTCGATAATTAGTTTACTGATCATCTCCATAGGTGACATTCCTGAGCGACGCATTACAGCGGGTAGGAGATGAAATGATTGTAATGACCCTGGAGAGGTCTGCGGCTTTGGTGGCTAAATTAAATCTGATATCGTCTAATAGGTAGATCGCTTACATAGAGTGCTTTACGGCTTTGAAAAAGTATTCACACCCCTTGAAATTTTCCACATTTTGTCATGTTGCAACCAAAAACGTAAATGTATTTTATTGGGATTTTATGTGATAGACCAACACAAAGTGGCGCATAATTGTGAAGTGGAAGGAAAATGATAAATGGTTTTCGACATTTTTTTACAAAATTCTTTTGAAAAGTGTGGGGTACATTTGTATGGCGCCCCCCGGCGTCAATACTTTGTAGAACCTCCTTTCTCTGCAATTACAGCTGCAAGTCTTTTTGGGGATGTCACTACCAGCTTTGCACATCTAGAGAGGGACATTTTTGCCCATTCTTCTTTGCAAAATATCTCAAGCTCTGTCAGATTGGATGGAGAGCGCCTGTGAACAGAAACTTTCAAGTCTTGCCACAGGTTCTCAATAGGATTTAGGTCTGGACTTTGACTGGGCCATTTTAACACATGAATATGCTTTGATCTAAACCAGCGTTTCTCAACTCCAGTCCTCGAGGCGCCCCAACAGGTCATGTTTTCAGGTCTTCCATTATTTTGCACAGGTGATTTGATCAGTTTCACTGCCTTAGTAAGGCAGTCGTTTCATCTGAGGGAAATCCTGAAAACATGACCTGTTGGGGCGCCTTGAGGACTGGAGTCGAAAAATACTGATCTAAACCATTCCATTGTAGCTCTGGCTGTATGTTTAGGGTCGTTGTCCTGCTGGAAGGTGAACCTCCACCCCAGTCTCAAGTCTTTTGCCGACTTTAACACGTTTTCGTCTAAGTATTTGGCTCCATCCATCTTCCCATCAACTCTGATCAGCTTTCCTGTCCCTGCTGAAGAAAAGCATCCCCACAACATGAAGCTGCCACCACCATGTTTCACAGTGGGGATGGTGTGTTCAGGGTGATGTGCAGTGTTAGTTTTTCTGCCACACATAGCATTTTGCTTTTAGGCCAAAAAGTTCAATTTTGGTCTCATCTGACCAGAGCATCTTCTTCCACATGTTTGCTGTGTCCTCCACATGGCTTCTCGCAAACTGCAAACGGGACTTCTTATGGGGTTTTTTTTTCCAACAATGTCTTTCTTCTTGTCACTCTTCCATAAAGGGCAGATTTGTGGAGAACACGCCTAATAGTTGTCCTGTGGACAGATTCTCCCACCTGAGCTGTGGATCTCTGCAGCTCCTCTAGAGTTACCATGGACCTCTTGGCTGCTTCTCTGATGAATGTTCTCCTTGCCCGGCTGGTCAGTTTAGGTGGACGGCCATGTCTTGGTAGCTTTGCAGTTGTGCCATACTCTTTCCATTTTCAGATGATGGATTGAACAGGGCTTCATGAAATGTTCAAAGCTTGGGATATTTCTTTATAACCTAACCCTGCCTTAAACTTCTCCACAACTTTATCCCTGACCTGTCTGGTGTGTTCCTTGGCCTTCATGATGCTGCTTGTTCACTAAGGTTCTCTAACAAACCTGTGAGGGCTTCACAGAACAGCTGTATTTATACTGAGATTAAATTACACACATGGACTCCATTTACTAATTTGGTAACTTCTGAAGGCAATTGGGTCCACTAGATTTTAGTTATGGGTATCAGAGTAAAGGCGGCTGAATACAAATGCACGTCACACTTTTCAGACATTTATTTGTAAAAAAATTTGAAAACCATTTATCATTTTCCTTCCACTTCACAATTATGTGCCACTTTGTGTTGGTCTATCACATAAAAAATCCCAATAAAATACATTTACATTTTTGGTTGTAACATGACAAAATTTAGAAAATTTTAAGGGGTGTGAATACTTTTTCAAAGCACTGTATGTATTTTACTACATATTTAATAAAATAAAACTCCATGAAAAAATCTGAAACGTTTGGGTTCAAAAAAAAAAAGAATGTCTTCACCTGTACATGAGTGATCTGTGGGCCCTCAGACTGTTTGATCCAGTGATGCCCCCACCAGGAACACCATAAAATCGGATCTGGAGACCCTAGGGTTGCCCCCTGGCTGATAATGGAACTTCTGGCCAATGTTGCAATAGGACATGAGGCTGATATTTTTCCCTAAAAAAGGGGCACCCCTAATCAACTCTGGGGGAAGGGGGAAACCCAACTCTATCTCCATAAAAAGAACACGAGTATGCCCTGGGACTTTAAATGGGGCGCAGCACAGCCATTATATTGTAGTAAACATGATTTGCAGTTTAATGGTAAATGAATGAAAATTTCATCACATGAAGTGCAGATAGTTGAACATAGCGCAGATTTGTAGTAATGCCATCACAGTACATAAGTATATGTAAAAGGTCAATATATCAAAACAGTATAGATGAAAGGTTGCATCTTGAAACTCGAATGTTTCATGAGTCAACACTCACTTCCTCAGGAGTAAATGCAATTAAAAGTACATGTCTGTAAAGTGAAACAGCAGTAAAAGATATATTATACACAAATAATAGAAAATGTATTATAGTTCGAGCCTCTGGGGCCACCATGGGAGAGTTAATACTCACAAATCAGGTAGAGTGGAATGTATTTGGCAATGATTTCTTGTTCAATATTTTTATTGAAGTTTACATAAGAAAAGACATATGATAACAAGAAAAAGAAAGAGAAAATTACAAACATGGGAGATTCATAATAAATAAAATAATCAGATATTTATATATGTAGTCCCTTTTGAGCGTAGAAATAAGAATAGGATATACAGCAATTGTTGTACAAGAAAAAAAAAATATTGGTATAACTTAGGAAGGATAAAATAAATAATTAACATAATAAAATATAAAATATCCCCGAATTATATATTCATTCTTTCAAAGATATAAAATAAATAAATAAAAATAAAATATAGCTCTTCACCACCCGTCCACCCCTAATGGGTTCAAACTGTGGACGAGTAGGGGCATTCTTTAAAAAAAATAAATAAAGTTTATCTCAAACCGAAAGAAAAGTGTGTTTTTTATAAGGTATGCCGGGGTCTTAAAGTAAACCCTATGATATTCAATTGCCTTACTTAAACGTCATAGAGAAGCTATATAAGCAATGATTTCAATGAGTGACTGAAAGGAACGTCTGGCCAGGAAGCTGTGGGAGTTGGACCTGCGAGGACCCAATGGGGCAAACTGAGGTGGATGCAGTATGTGTGCAGTGGAAATATGCCCATCCAGTGACATCACCCAGAATAACCACTGTACTAGCTTATTAAGTACATCTAGGTCCAACTGGGATAATATATACAAAAGTGAGGTGATAGCTCCAGAGTGATGGAGAACAATGAAGGTGGATAGTCCTAACTGAAATAGCACTGAAATACAGAAAGCGAATCCATCTTACCAGTCAATGAAAAGACAGTTATGCAAAATACAATGAAAAAAGTTAAGAGACCAAGCAACCAAGTCGGTAGCATAAGTACCAAATAAAATAAGTGTAGGCACAAAGACCCGCCAACCAGACTCAATCTCCAATGCACAATCCCGACGCACACGTTCCTGGAAAAATGGCTGTATATGTAAGCAGGTGTTGTACTGACCATCGGCTGGAACTGAAGATAGTCAAAGCAGAAGAGCGTCACCAGCACTCCATGGATCTCCAACGTGGCTCCAAAGCTTTATTCAGCAATCACATTGTTACAGCAAGAGCAACATTTCGGAGCCTCGCAGGACTCCTTCTATAACGTACCTGGTGGTGGAGCCTGAAGCGTTGAGGAAGGCCTCTCCTACAGCCCTGGCTCTGGATTCCCTGGTAAGGTGACAGGGAGTTCAGACTGGCACAAATCTCTGGAAAGTCTCTCGCTGGCAGTCCGGGTCAGCAACTAGCGAGCAGATCAGGTTTCGATGGCAGGCTGCAGAGTAGTCAGGAGACAGGCCAGGGTCAGTAACAGCAGAGCAGATAAGCAGAAGGAGCAGGCAGAAGCGTATTCCAGGGACAAGCCAGGGGTCGGTGCAGGCAGCTTTCAGGCGGAGTCAGAGGCAGGATCAGGTTGGCAACAGAAGAACAACAGGAACTGATAACAGGAACACAGGAACTTAATAGACCAAAAGGCACTGACACACTGCACTAGTGCAGTTTAAATAGCCCTTCTGGCACCAATGTGCACCCACGCATGTGCATTCGCATGTGCACCCGCGCCCATTCACGTACACGGCTAAGCGGCCACAAGCAGTATTTCTCAGGCTTATGTGTCTGGACACACAAATGTTCCTTTCCTGACACCTTCATCACACATGGGACGACTCTATCTCTAAACTCTAACCCAGCAAGCCACATACCCAGGGGCGGACTGACCATTGAGCCACTCGGGCACTGCCCGAGGGCCCTGGGCCACTAGGGGGCCCCATCAGGGTTGCCAGCCTCAGTAAAACCAGGGACAGTATGTATAAATCTGTGTTTTTTTTTTACATCTGTCTGTGTATACTGTGTGTACATGTATGTGTATACTGTGTGATTGTATACTGTGTGTGTGCATACTGTGTGGCCCCATAATCTCTGATTGCCTGGGGGCCCCATAATCTCCTATTGCCCGGGGGCCCCATGAGTTATCAGTCCGCCCCTGCACATACCAGTAGGTGTTTGGCTTTTTTGAGGAAAACCACATACAAGGAGATCAAACAAACTCTATGTAGATGGCATCAAAGATGGGATTATAACTAAAGACCCAAAGCCGAAAGACAAAGTGCATTTCACATTGTCACTAATGAGTCACGGACATAAGACTTGGTGGAGTACTAAACTCTGGCCCACACATCCAAGACTAACATTTTTTTGGTGGAATTTTCCATAGCTAGTACAAGAAGACTATGTTTTCCACCACGTCCCTTGCAGCCTTCGGTAAGTTTTGTTCTGTCCATGTAGAAGTTCTGTAGTTATTTCAGAACGGTGGTGTAATACTAAAGTATACATTACAGGTTGCTACATTCTGCAGGAGCAACACAAACTGGACACTGATAAGGAGACTTGCCTACTCCAGGCTTGTTTCAGACGCTCCTCATGAAAGATTTGCTGTAGCGCTCATACGTTATAGGATTAAATTAAATATAAAGCACAAAAAAAAAACTTCAAAGCAATATTGCAGTGTCACAGGGAATCAGAGAGGTAACTTTATTACCGTGAACTGGAGGAAGCTCTTACCTCGGGATTGACAACTGCTCATCTTTAATTACAGAAGAAAATTTAATAAGCCGAGAAAAGAATCACATTCCAAATGAGTAAAATATATTGTGTGGACTAATCATTTTGGGACTATTTAAAGTCCACTTCCAGGAATATAAAAATTAGTGGTGCATCGAAATGAAAATTTTTCGACCGAAACCGAAAATTCAGGATGCACTTGATTGATAGATATATATATATATATATATATATATATATATATATATATATATATACATTTTTTTTTAAATATACACTATATTACCAAAAGTATTGGGACACCTGTCTTTACACGCACATGAACTATAAAGGCATCCCAGTCTTAGTCTGTAGGGTTCAATATTAAGTTGGCCCACCCTTTGAAGTGATAACAGCTTCAACTCTCCTTTGAAGGCTGTCCACAAGGTTTAGGAGTGCATAGCTCCCAACTGTCCCTGATTTCGAGGGACTGTCCCTGATTTGGAGCAATGTCCCTCTGTCCCTCTTTCCTCTTCATTTGTCCCTCATTTTGGTCTGATCTATATAGTTGTATATAAAATGCTAAACCTTTTCTACAATTTCTAAATTGCTGCATGTAAATGTCAAAATCCAAAATAAAGGAATAGTAGTGCTAAAAAAAAAGCCCTTGTGGGTTTTACTCATCTCTCTTTTTTGTTGTTGTTAATTCTCCTTTAAGGGGGTGTGGCAGGGGGCGTGTCCTATGCCTACATACTTTTTCTAGTAGGTGTCCCTCATTCCCATATCAAAAAGTTGGGAGGTATGGGAGTGTGTCTATGGGAATGTTTGACCATTCCTCCAAAAGCGCATTTGTGAGGTCAGGCACTGATGTTGGACAAGAGGGCCTGGCTCACAGTCTCCACTCAAACTTAACCCAAAGGTGTTCTATCGGGTTGAGGTCGGGACTCTGTGCAGGCCAGTCAAGTTCCTCCACCCCAAACTCGCGCATCCATGTCTTTATGGACCTTGCTTTGTGCACTGGTCCAAATCATTTGGTGGAGGGGGGATTATGGTGTGGGGGTTGCTTTTCAGGGGCTTGGCCCCTTAGTTCCAGTGAAGGGAACTCTTAAGTCTCCACTCAAATTTAACCCAAAGGTGTTGTATCGGGTTGAGGTCAGGACTCAGTCCAGTCAAGGCGGGTCATGTTCCTCCATGCTAAAACTTATCACCAATGGGCATCATCAGGGAAAAGTATGTTACACGCCCCCAAGGGACCACAGTTACTTTGTTATTTTCTTGTCATTCTTTACTGCCACTTGGCCAGAAACTGTAGCATTTTGAAAAAATCTTGGGGGCAACCAAGTACTGGTGGGCCTTTTTGCTTTAAGTGAACAGGGGCAAAAAAAAAGGTGAAGCTACACCTGCCAGCTATAGTTTCTGGCCACTGGTATTAGTGGTATTTGTAGGTATTTGTGGGCATTACACTTACCTTCTTTTTAGTTGCAAATCAAATGCAACTGTGAATTGCACATTTTTTGACTGCTATAAATATATGCAGCAGATTTGTCCATGTGACAAAGAATCATACAATTTGTAAACCGCAACTGCCTAGAATCCTGAATTTTCTGTAGGTCTGACAGCTAGGCGAATCATAAAGTTGCAAATCACAGGCTGTCCTCATCTAAGCATTGCTATTCATCATTTATTCCGAGTCTTATAAAAAAAATGAAAAAATCAAAATGTCAAGCAGAAAATTTGAAGAGCAGCGTTCAAAATAGCCGTATCATTCGCAAACACAACCAAAATTCCTTGTCAAAAAAGGTGAAATGTGTCAAATATAAAAAAAAAAAGACACTGCCTTTATGAAATTCTTATCCAACTCGGCTCATAAATATAAGATTTGAAAAGGTTTAGAGTAGTGAATATTTGGTGAAGGATTTTGTTAGGTAAAAGCAAAAATCCATTTGTCTTTAATAAAATAGTTTTTTTGTTAAATGTTTTTATTCATATGGAATTTTTGTGACATGGAAAAAATTAAAATGGAGCAAAAATCTTAAAATCTTTGATTTTATTTAAGCAATTTAGAAAGAGTCTACAGTAGTTTCCTAGGTTCTTTTTAATGTGAATTCCATCAAAATATGAAAAGACTGCTCAAAAAGGAAAATAAAAAATATGATTCAAATAATTACTATGATAGCAGTCTAATTGTGAACAAGCTATACAAAAAAAAATGGCAACCACCCCATCTTATAACTCACCTTTGCAGTAAGGTGTACATGGAAGGGCAACGCACAACACAAACAGACAAAGATTTCCCAGCACACAAAAAACAAAAAACAAATTGACTCTAACGATTCACGTTAAAAACAGGGGTTTTAGTTGCACACATTTGCAAATATATGTGGAAGCCACAGTGCCTATGTCAAGGCTACTCCATATCTCCCAACTGTCCAGGATTCATCGGGACTGTCCTGGATACGCCAGGACCGTCCCGGGATTTGATGTAAGTCCCGGCGTCCCAGCAAATCCCGGGACTGTCCTGCATACGCCTGGACCCTCCCGGGATTTGATGTTAGTCCCGGCGTCCCAGCAAATCATGGTCCCAGAGTGGAGCCCAGTGGAGTCCAGTGACTTGTTGGGGGGCGGGGGGGGGCGTTAGCATGGGCACTAGTTGTGCGGGGTGTATGGTGTACCCCACATTGAGAACCAGTCTCTGTATTGCAGCCGACATCTCCCGGTCGGCTGCCTGTCACTGTAAGTTACTGTGACAGGCAGCTGGCGGGGAGATGTCGGATGAAATACAGAGACTGGATTGTGGTGTGTGGTATCACATAGTGTATCACCCTCGGCTGCACCCCATGTACCTTCTCTCCGCCACCTCTCCGTCTGTCAGCTGCCTCTGGCCACAGTGCCACCCTGGAGCCATCTGCTCAACCTGTCCCTATTGCACCCAGCCGTTGTTACTGCTTTGTTCCCTGAGTGACAGTAGGGAGGGGCGGGGAGCTGTCAGCCAGCCAAGTTCCTGGGAGTCGATTGGTTGAGCGCAGGTGGCCACACCCCCCTGCCCCACTTCCTGCACACACAGAGCTGACCACTGTAAACCTCTGTCCCCCTGGAAGAGTTCTATGGTTTGTCTTAACCCTGGAACTCTCACTTTTGATCTGTCACATCTTCTGAAAAGCAAAAGATCACTTTTCAGAGTGCCAATGATGGGTAGTGGAAAGGAGTTATGTTTTAACCTCTAAAAATCCACAACACCACAGCACAAACGTGTGCACTGCACAAATTTGTGGCACGGCCCCATTCAGTTTGGCCACACCCATTTTTTTGTGTGCGCCGCGGCCTTCTGCCCCCCTTGAGTGTCTCTCATTCTCAAGTTTGAAATTTGGGGGGTATGCTACATCTGAGCACCACAAACCAAAAACACTGTTTATTTAATTTTTAATATTCAAAGCAAACCCCCTCATCCATTCATGTCCTCATGCTATACTTTGTTGAAAAATCATTTTGAAAAACACCCTCCCTAGCATTGCTGGCTGTGGCCATCTTGAGTAAGGGCAAATGATTCATGTAGCATTTACTTCCTGGAATCCCTCTGCCCGTAGCTCAAACATGCATACAGGAGAGTGTGCTTAGCTGAGAAAATCCCCCTTCTTCTCCTGAAGGCTCCTGGGATGTATGACATTATTTACCTATGAAAGAAACCAGGAAGTAACTGAAATGTAAAAAAAAAAGCTTAAAACTAGTAAATATGATATACTTTCCTATCTGTTTACTAATGCTAGCAGCATGAGTATTAAAAATAAACAATGTTGATTGGAAAAGTGAAGTTCCACGTTAAGGCTGGTCATATATGGAGTCAATTTCTTTCCTGCAACCACGGGTTGCAGGAAAGAAATTTGCTCAATTCCCCCATCAACACAGACAATGCTGATGTGGGAATTCCTCCTGCTGGGCCATTGTCTTCTCCCGGTCGGGGGTGGGGGAAGCCGTCCCTGTCCGGAGAAGACAGTGATTATTGCTAGCGGCTATAGCAGCTGCTAGCGATACCTGCAGGTAAAACCTGGCATGCTGGTTGTACCAAAGTTGATTGATCGGTCAACTTGGTACATTCAGCCTGCTCATACACAGTTTCAATCTTGGCAGGTTCAGCAAGATTCGAACCATGTATGGCCTGCCTCCTGAAGAGTGCTTCCTAAAGATGACCATTAAGGTCGAAACGCGTAGGAGCTTTGGTCACGTGAGAGTGACGCAACGTCTGCTGATGCCATTTCTGGGTGGTGACCAGCAAGTGATTTCTGGTAACGGAGCCAGGGGGCGGCCATCATCCCTAGACACACAAACACAACGCTGTATGTACCAGGTGCCAGGTTATAGGGCACAGCAGCAATGAGTGCAAATCTGTATACCTCAGTACATTATTAAACTTACCATAACGGTTTTACGCTATGAGCCTCTTTCCCTGTCATCCTTCCGTTTGAGCACTGTGGTCGAGTATAGAGCACAAACAATTGGTGAAACACAAGCAGCATAGGTCTACTAGGGAATTGCCTCCAATCGTTTTTTGACTATACTAGAGATAGTTGGTCGGGGGGGCGTGGCCAAGGCAGGAATGTGAGAGGACGCATCTCCCACAGCTCCCAGCAGCGATCCGGTAACCGATCCTCCCCCAGCCCACATACAGACTTTATTTTGCTCTATGCAGCACGGGCACGATCCTGAGACCCCAGGGGATCATCCGCCGGCTCTCTGCAGCAGAGGAAAGTTCCCGAAAAGGACAGACTGAGATGACGGGCCTGGAGATCCAAGATGGCGCCGCGGCGTCCTCAGTGAAGCACACACCGCGCGGACAGGACAAGCTGAAAGACTCTGGGCTTAAAGCAAGTAAGACGCCAAAAATCCCTGGTAAAGATGCCCCTAGAGACATGATATACTATGCACAGAAAATGGCTGGGACATTGGGAACAGAGCAGCCATCCAGCCATGCTGGGACACATGCTATGCAGGAGGCCATGCAGGCAGATAACACACAGGTGCTCTGGGGAGAGGAGGAGGGGGAGCAGTCTGCCCATACATCTGGGGAACTACAAAGCTCAGCGGACCCGGACATTATGCAGTCTACTTTAGCTGACATATTCAGAGCTGTGAACAACTGTACAGCTTCTGTTAACACTTTGAAGGAGCAGTTTGGGGGTCTGAGAGAAGATATGTCACTACTAAGGCAAGACATGCAGAAGATACGTGAGCGCACCACGGCTGTGGAAGGCAGAGTCAGTGACATGGAAGACCAGTTACCACCTATGACACAAGATACCAGAACAGCACTACAATTAGCCAGGGATGCATATGATCATGCAGACGATTTGGAAAATCGATTAAGGCGAAACAATGTTCGCATAGTGGGGTTGCCTGAGAAAGTGGAGGGCAGGGACCCCACCACTTATGTTGAAAACTGGCTAGTGGAACTCTTTGGAAAAAATGCATTTTCCCCAATGTTTGCAGTGGAACGTGCTCACAGAGTGCCTTCACGACCTCCTCCACCAGGGGGCCCTCCAAGATCCATTCTTGCAAGAATTTTACATTACAAGGACAGAGAAGCAGTGCTGAGACAAGCTCGGGAAAAGGCAAATGTTCTCCATAATGGTGTCCGGGTATCTTTCTACCCGGACTTCTGGGCAGAAGTCCAGAGGCGCAGAGCTAAATTCACAGACGTGAAACGCAGATTGCGACTTCTGCAACTCCCATATGCTATGCTATATCCGGCGAAACTTCGGATTGTGGTGAGAGGCCAAGCACAATTTTTTGAATCCGCTAAGGACGCTTCAGTCTGGTTGGATAGAAATGAGCAGGCATTGAAACGGCAGGCTCCACAGGAAGAATATTGAAATGACTAAACCGGCTGCTTGCAGAGTGCTGAGCTACTTGAAAATGTCATTTTATACCATTTTCTAGATGGACAACCAGAGCATACCTTTTCCCTTCTTCTCAATGTTGAAAGATGTTCCTTGGCTGGGGGACAGAATATTCCTAAGCAGTGTAATGAGAGCGAATTGGATCAAAAGTTGAATTTACGAATGACCATTTTCATTGAAAAAGAGCGATGGAATATTGCATATGTTGTTAAAGTTGCCATGTTGGCAGAATGTGCAGTTTATAGCACAAGAAAGTTTCCTTTTTCATCACCCCCCACTGTTGCGGGGAAGAATTTATCAATGAGAGTCACAAGCAGAACGAATAATATCTCAAAAGGGCACGAATTCACCAACCTCGCGACAAATGGCAAATCTAGAAGAACCTCGTTACAGCAGTGGATCCACCATCTTGCACAGGTGCGCATAAATTACCGGTCAACATTACTTGCCTACCAGCAGACATGGCGGATATCCCGTTAGTATCTTGGAACGTTAGGGGACTTCACTCCCCACTGAAACGTACTATGATTCGTATGTGTTTGAAGAAGTACATCCCCGGAATTCTTTGCTACCAGGAGACCCACCTGACGGCGGACACTGTGAGCTTCCTAGGATACTCCTGGGTGGGAAAGGCCTATCATTCTACGCACACTTCCTATTCTAGGGGGGTGAGTGTGCTGATTCACAGTAACCTGGACTATGAAGAATTTGCAAATGAAATTGATAGTGAAGGTCGATATGTTTTTCTCCATTGCAGGTTGGGTACATTGACTTGTGTGCTGGCTGTGGTATATATTCCCCCCCCCCCCTTCACGGCGGCGGTGCTTAGGTCTCTGCTAACATTTATGGATGGCAGGCCTGACGCACCACTGTTGGTAATGGGGGACTTTAACTGCTGTTTAAATCCAGTTGAAGATAGACACCGAGGACCCGGAGCCTCTGCCCTCTCCAGGGATACCCCCCTGGCGCGGTTGTTGCAAGAGGTGGGCTGGGTGGATGTCTGGAGACATAGGAACCCAGGAGTTAGACAATTCACATGTTTTTCTAAAACCCATGGCTGTTTGTCTAGAATTGACCTGGGGGTGTGCAGCTTAAACATGCTCCCGTTTGTTTCTGATATGATACATAGGCCTCGCAGTGTATCTGACCACTCTCCAGTGGTTATACGGCTTATAATTGCCCCAATAGTTACACTACCTAAAGCCCCTTGGAAATTCAACGCTTTTTGGTTGAAACTGTTCCGCTCACATGAGGGGATAGTAGGGAGCATGTGTGAGTTTTTCCGCACCCAGGATCCCAATGACTCGATGGTTGGGCAGTGGGATGCCTTTAAGGCATATTTGAGGGGTGTGTTTATTGCTGAAATGAATAAGGTCAAACGAGACTCATCTGCTCTTAAAAATGAACTTGAAGCAGTAGAGTAGAGTAGAAGAGATGGAACAATTATATGTCGCGGATCCTTCTGATTCGACCAAGGAGGCATGGCAGGCAGCTCTTTCTGCATACCGTCAACTGCTGTCCTCGTCGGCCGACAAGAAGAGATTCTTTGCAAAACAAGCTTTTTTTGGAGGGGGGAGAGAAAACAGGCCGCATACTGGCGAGAATCGCAAATTCATACCAGAAGTCCCCAACTATAGGTGCTATTAGGACTAAAGCGGGTAACATAGTTAATACGCCTGAGAAGGTGCTGCAGGAACTAACTACTTACTATGAAGGCTTATATAAGCCGGGTACATCTTACACACCTGAGGAGTTAGAACAATACTTAAGACAGATAGATTTCCCCAAATTAAACACAGATCAGAGAGTGTTCTTGGAGAATCCCCTTACAGTGGAAGAACTACAGACTGCGTTTGGATCTTTTCCTAACCGCAAAGCGCCAGGGGAAGACGGAATTCCCATAGAGATATATAAACAATATCCTACTGAACTATTACCCCAATTGCTTAAGGTCTTTAATGGAGCCCGGGAGGAAGGCCGCCTACCAATATCAATGTTTTGCTACTTAAGCCTGGTAAGGATCCAGTAGATCCGGGGGCGTATCGCCCGATTTCTCTGTTACAGAGTGACGTGAAAATATTAGCTAAAGCTCTGGCCATTAGATTAAATGGAGTTATTACTTCAATTGTGCATGGAGACCAAGCTGGCTTCATGCCCAATAAATCGACTGCAGTTAATTTGAGAAGGCTATTCCTTAATATGCAATCCAAAGTAGACAATATGGGTTCCAGGGCCTTTCTGTCATTGGATGCCACTAAGGCATTTGACAGCATAGACTGGGATTATCTGTGGTCGGTCTTGCAGAATTTTGGATTTAGAGATAGTTGGTCAAACAAATATGGTGAGTGCAGGTTTTTTTTTTCTCAGAAAATAGGTGCAGGAACACTTCCCTTCTAAGTCACCCCTTGACTCTGCCCCCCACCCATCTCCGAGCACCGTTCCTTGATTCCACCCCTTACCCACCTCCCAGTACCCCCCTTTTTGAAGAACACAGTATCCTTTTGTATGGAATTTGTTAATGATAACAGGAAAAGAAGTAAAATAGATCTAGCAACAAAGGACACCCCAGTGACAATAGATCCACCCAAGCAACAATGGACTCCCAACGGTTTATTTGAAGGTCTTTAAGAGTGCTTACCCCGTAATATTACAGAACCCACTATCTGGTCAGTGACTAGAGCAGGCTCTACGGGCATCTTGTTAGGCATGAAGTAATCAGCTGTTCCAGGAGACGGAGCGAAAGTCTAGCCTTCTGACCTGCAACACTCTCCATGGTCTTAGATCCTCATACTCATAGGCGTGCGCACGGGGTGTGCCGGGTGTGCCTGGGCACACCCTAATCACCCCATGCTGTGTCCAGAGATTTGCCCCAAAATGCTGCATCCAAGAGAGTGTGTGGCCCGCGCTGCCTGTGAAACAGTTTCACAGGCAGCAGATCGTAAGAATTGCCAGAGCTGATCAGTGTATGAAACTGTCAGATAATGACACTGCATGCAGGAAGTGAGACCAGCTGTCAAAATGTCGGGGTGATGTCGGGGGTGGGCGGGACAGAACGGCCATCAAATACCAGCCAATGGGATGGGGTCTGGGCGGGCCGCTACATTTATGTGGCCCCGCACCCTCTCTGAAGCAGCTCAAACATTGGCTGGTGTTTATAGCGCTTGGTCCCGCCCACTCCCGACATCACGGCTGAGTTGTAAGTCATCACAACTCAGCCGCGATGTCGGGGGTGGGCGGGATCAAGCGCCAACACCAGCCAATGATTGGGCTGGTCAGAGAGGGGGCGGAGCCAGAGAAATGTAGCGGCCCGCCCAGACCCATCCTATTGGCTGGTGTTTGGTAACTGTTCAGTCCCGCCCACCACTAGCATCACCGCTGACTTTTAACAGCTGGTGTCTCTCCCTGCATGCAGTGTCATTATCTGACAGTTTATACACTGAACAGCTCTGGCAATTCTCACGATCTCCTGAATGTGAAACTCCCCCTCTCTCCTATCTGTGCCACCCAATGCTGCCAATCAGTGCCAACCAATGCTGCCAATCAGTGCAAACCAATTCTGTCTATCAATGCCAACCAATGCTGCCTATCAGTGCCAGTGCTGCTCATCAGTGCCAACCAATGCTGCCTATCAGTGCCAACCAGTACTGCCTATCTGTGCCAGTGCTGCTTATCAGTGCCAACCAATTCTGCCCTTTCAGTGCCAACCAGTGCTGCCTATCAGTGCAAAACAGTGCTGCCTATCAGTGCTGCATATCAGTGCCCATCGGTGCTGCCTATCAGTGCCAATCAGTGCCCATAAGTGCTGCCCATCAGTGCTGCCAATCAGTGCACATCAGTGCTGCATATCAGTGCCCATCAGTGCTGCATATCAGTGCAGCCTATCAGTGCCAATCAGTGCTGACAATTAGTGCCCATCAGTGCTGCCTATCAGTGCTGACAACTAGTGCCCATCAGTGCTGCCTATCAGTGCCACCTACCAGTGCCCATCAGTGCTGCCAGTCAATGCCCATCAGTGCTGCCTATCAGTGCAGCCTATCAGTGCCCATCAATGCCAATCAGTGTCCATCAGTGCTGCCAATCAGTGCTGTGAATCAGAGCCTATCAGTGCCCATAAGTGCTACCAATAAGAGCCCATCAGTGATGCATATCAGTGCCCATCAGTGCCACCTATCAGTGCCAATCAGTGCCCATTAGTGCCAATCAGTGCTGCCTATCAGTGCCACCTATCAGTGCACATCAGTGCTACCAATTAGTGCCCATCAACGCTGCCAATCAGTGCAGCCTATTAGTGCCCATTAGTGCTGCCTATCAGTGCCCATCAGTACTGCCTTAGCAGGGATGGTGGAAACCCCTCTACAGATAATTGCAATACAAATTACCTTCGAGTGCAACAACTTTTTAGTTGGGAGGTTCACACCATTATAGCACTTTGGATTTTTTATTTTTTAGAGTGTTACACTTAATTGTATATGTTTTAGTTACAGTTATAATGTGAATTATTGCACTTGAAGTTAATTTCCCACCACCCCTGCTAAGTCCATGTCTTTATGGACCTTGCTTTGTGCACTGGTGGGCAGTCATGTTGGAACAGGAAGGGGCCGTCCCCAAACTGTTCCCACAAAGTTGAGAGCATGAAATTGTCCAAAATGTCTTGGTATGCTGACGCCTTAAGAGTTCCCTTCACTGGAACTAAGGGGGCCAAGCCCAACTCCTAGAAAACAACCCCACACCATAATCCCCCCTCCACCAAATGATTTGGATCAGTGCACAAAGCAAGGTCCATAAAGACATGGATGAGAGCGTTTTGGGTGGAGGAACTTGACTGACCTGCAAAGAGTCCTGACCTCAACCCGATAGAACACCTTTGGGATGAATTTGAGTGGAGACTGCGAGCCAGGCCTTCTTGTCCAACATCAGCGCCTGACCTCACAAATGCCCTTCTGGAAGAATGGTCAAACATTCCCATAGACACACTCCTAAACCTTGTGGACGGCCTTCCCAGAAGAGGTGAAGCTGTTATAGCTGCAAAGGGTGGGCCAACTCAATATTGAACCCTATGGACTAAGACGGCATTAAAGTTCATGTGCGTGTAAAGGCAGGCGTCCCAATACTTTTGACAATATATATATATGTATGTGTGCTTGAGCTTTCGGGTGCACACCCTAATGCAATAGGCTGCGCATGCCTATGCTCATACTAGACTTCCTTTATACTGAAGTTCACTCTTCTGAAGCTTAATACATGTCTCCGACAGTCTCAACTTTCCCTGCCGAAACAGGTGGTTCAATTAATTGGACATACCAACCTCCCAAAAAAAAAAAACGTTGATTCTGTAAAGTTGATTTACTGAATGTCTGAAGGAAGACCTTTGTGTGCTATTTTCACCTCACTTCTCCAACCATGCGCAAAGAAATGTCCTATTTTTAAAATTCCTCTTCACATGTTTAGAGGTTCAAACGATACAAAAATTCACTCGGCCAAGTGTTTTGTGTACACCTTTAGCCATTTGTCGACCGCAATACGTATACATACATTATATTGCCAAAAGTATTGGGACACCTGCCGTTAAACACACATGAACTTTGATGGCATCCCAGTCTTAGTCCGTCTATTTAAAGTCCACAAAATGAAAATCTTTCGACCGAAACTGAAAATTCAGGATGCACTTGGTCAATATATATATATATATATATATATATATATATATATATATATATATATATATATATATATATATATTAGTATACACTATATTACCAAAAGTATTGGGACGCCTGCCTTTACACACACATGAACTGTAATGGCCTCCCAGTCTTAGTCCGTAGGGTTCAATATTGAGTTGGCCCACCCTTTGCAGCTATAACAGCTTCAACTCTTCTGGGAAGGCCGTCCACAAGGTTTAGGAGGGTGTCTTTGGGAATGTTTGGCCATTCTTCCAGAAGCGCATTTGTGAGGCCATGTGTTCTAGGGGGTTGAGGTCGGGACTCTGTGCAGGCCAGTCAAGTCCCTCCACCCCAAACTCGCTCATCCATGTCTTTATGGACCTTGCTTTGTGCGCTGGTCTAAATCATTTGGTGGAGGGGGATTATGGTGTGGGGTTGTTTTTCAGGGGTTGAGCTTAGCCCCTTAGTTCCAGTGATGGGAACTCTCAAGGCATCTTTTGGACAATTTCATGATCCCAACTTTGTGGGAACAGTTTGGGGACGGCCCCTTATCGTTCCAACATGAATGCACACCAGTGCTCAAAACAAGGTCCATAAAGACATGGATGAGCGAGTTTGGGGTGGAGGAACTTGACTGGTCTGCACAGAGTCCCTGACCTCAACCTGAGAGAACACCTTTGGGATGATTTAGAGTGGAGACTGCAAGCCAGGCCTTCTCGTCCAACATCTGTGCCTGACCTCACAAATGCTCTTCTGGAAGAATGGTCAAACATTCCCAAAGACACACTCCTAAACCTTGTGGACGGCCTTCCCAGAAGAGTTGAAGCTGTTATAGCTGCAAAGGGTGGGCCAACTCAATATTGAACCCTACGGACTAAGACTGGGATGTCATTAAAGTTCATCTGCGTGTAAAGGTCTCAATACTTTGGACAATATAATATAATGTATATTTTTTTGTCTAAGATCTGAGTTAAACACAGTAATTTATTAGATGGCATCTCATACATTTCAATTTTATTTCTCCTGATTTTTCATTTTTTTTTAATAAAATGGAAAAGAGAAATAAAAGATTGGCAGTCTGTTCCAATTATTTAATCTTTAAAACTTACTTCCATAACTGGATTTTTCTCACTAATTATCACATGGAAGGTTTTGCTCACATTGGCGGTGATTGCTCTGAGAACACAGTGCGCCGTCTGCAAACTGCACCTTACTGCTCGCCATCAGACAGGTGTCCTCCACCCTGTTCTACACCTCCTTACACAACCTCAAGGCTTTTATTTGATTTTTGATTTTTAATTTACACTTGTATTTTGCTGTTTTAATATGTGAAAACAGAATTGTTAAAATGTTTTACATTTAAAAGCTAAACTCCGGTCTTCCCTCCAGTCTTGCACAGTTGTACCGGCTCCTCTCCTGGACTGAAATGGCTCACTCTGAATTCACTGCACACTGTGAGCTTCTTACAATGTGCACTAGAAGCTGCAACCAGTCAGATAGACCCCGCCTCATTTCCTGGCTGGAAAACGTCCGGTATCCATAACTCCCAACTTTTAAACTTGACAGTGAGGGACACCAAAAGGAGGTGAGTGACCTGTGGCAAAAAAACAGGCGTGGTCAAACTGATAACAGTGGGAGGGGCTTAAGGGGCAGGGTCACCTCTGGCAGGGCAGGGGACAGGGGTCATCGTTGGCGAAATAGAGGGCAGGGGGTCGCCGCTGGAAGGAGAGAGGACAGGAGTCACCAGTGGAAGGATCGAAGACTGGGACACCAGGATTTACTTGAAATCCCGGGACAGTCCCGCAAAATCCGGGACGGTTGGGAGATATGTCGGTATCCTTTAGCTCTTTTCTCCCCAGCTGGACTGCCCCTGGCCCTCCCCCTTTATTCATTAGATTTCTGTTCTTCAACCCCATTAGCTCTGAAAGATTTTACCCCCTTCATGACCAAGCCATTTTTTGCTATGTGGCACTGCGCTAATTTAACTGGCGATTGCACGGTTATGCAACGCTGTACCCAAATGAAATTTATATATTTTTTTTACACAAATACAGCTTTCTTTTGGGGGTATTTGATCACTTCTGTGTTTTTTTTTTTTTTTTTGCGATATAAGCAGGAAATGACGTATCTGGGGGCGTTTATACCATCTGTGTACAGAACAATTCCAGGTTGCCATACAGTATTTAATTTTATAGAAAATTACAGAGCTGCAGATTAAAAAGAAAAGATAACTTTTAATAACGTTCAATTACAATATGACTTGTGTCACAATTGTTTATGCTAGATTATTTTTGATTTTATTTTCTTTTTTTTCCCCCACGAAAGTGGAGTTACCCTTCAATGTTGTTGTATTATTTTATTGAAGAAAAGGGCAGGTGTCCTTTTTTCAGTGATTCTGCGGTAATGCTCCTTGTACAAGGATACAGAAAGTACTGCAGCTCTATGTATAGACAACTAGAAAGGAAATGAAGAAAGGAATGAAATGAATGCAGCTCCATTTGGATCCCCTTTCTGGCCGGCCTCCCATTACCGCGCACATCACCTCCTCTGTGACCTTGACGGTCTCTCAGGCATCATCTGCTTGGATATGATTGACTGAAGACACATCGCTTTGTGTCTCTCGTAGAGCGCCGTGCTGTGTTCTGTCTTCAGTTATTCAACAGTCACCTGGTAGCGGACCGGAAAAAGAAGCCCCTTTTCCAGTTTCAGGAATCCGCCGAGTGTCCGCCCGTCTGCCGCTGTGATCTGTCAGTACGATCGGTCTTAACCCTCCAGGAGAGGAGCAGTTCAGACTGACCGTGTCAAGAGCACAACGGCACATACACAGGAAGAGAGATGTGTGATGAGAGGCCGGGATAATAACTAGCGAGGTCAATCCGCCAAAGCCGAACACATGCCATATTTTCACTTTAATGGGTACCGAATTCACCATTGCATGGGCTTCCTATTACATATAATCAAAGCAGAACTTCCCTGCATTTACAGCATGGACTATTTTTAATCCTTATGCTGCTATCATCAGTCACACTAGGTTTACATCTATGCAGGTTGCGGTTGATGCGTTTTTCTGGTGCGTCTTGCGGTGCATTTTTGAACATTCATTTTTTATGAGTTTTGTGGGGATTTTTTGGGGGGGGGGCTAATAGGAAAGTATAACAGTTCTGTTCATGGAATGTGACTTTGGTGTGACATTACACTCTCTGGCACTCAAATAGCATCAAAGTAGTGCAGGAACCTTCATGTGTCCAAAGTCGCATGCTAGGGTTAGAGTTAAGATTAGTGGTAATCATTGTGGTTAACGGTAATCATTATGTTTAGGGTTATCGGTAATTGTTAGGGTTAGCGGTAATCATTTGGGTTAGAGTTAGCCTTCTAACACAAACAATTACCGATAACGCTAACTAATGATTACTACTAACCCTAATGATTACCGCTAACCCTAACTTTAATGATTGCCACTAACCCTAATGATTACCGCTAACCCTAATGATTACCACTAACCCTAATGATTACCACTAACCCTAACCATAATGATTACCGCTAACCCTAATGATTACCACTAACCCTAATGATTACCACTAACCCTAATGATTACCACTAACCCTAACCATAATGATTACCGCTAACCCTAATGATTACCACTAACCCTAACTCTAATGATTGCCACTAACCCTAATGATTACCGTTAACCCTAATGATTACCACTAACCCTAACCCTAATGATTACCGCGAACCCTAACCATAATGATTATCGCTAACTCTAATGATTACCGGTAACCCTATGATTACCGCTAACCCTAACTCTAATGATTGCCACTAACCCTAATGATTACCGCGAACCCTAACCATAATGATTACCGCTAACCCTAATGATTACCGCGAACCCTAACCATAATGATTACCGCTAACCCTAATGATTACCGCTAACCCTATGATTACCGCTAGCCCTAACCCTAATAATTACCACTAACCCTAATGATTACCGCGAACCCTAATGATTACCGATAACCCTAATGATTACAGCTAACCCTAATGATTACCATTAACCCTAATGATTACAGCTAACCCTAATGATTACCATTAACCCTAATGATTACCACTAACCCTAATGATTACAGCTAACCCTAACCCTAATGATTACCACTAACCCTATGGTTACCGCTAGCCCTAACCTTAACAATTACCGCTAACCCTAATGATTACCGCTAACCCTAACCTTTATGATTACTGCTAACCCTAATGATTACCGCTAACCCTAACCCCAATGATTACAGCTAACCCTAATGATTACCGCTAACCCTAACCCTAATGATTACTGCTAACCCTAATGATTACCACTAACCCTAACCCTAATGATTACCCCTAACCCTATGCTTACCGCTAGCTCTAACCCAAATGATTAAAGCTAACCCCAACCCTAATGATTACCACTACCCTTAACGCTAATGATTACCGCTAACCCTAACATTTAAGCCTAACCCTAACCCTTAACCTTAACATTCAAGTTTCGGGACATAAAGGTTCCTGTACTACTTTGATGCTACTTGAGTGCCAGAGAGTGCAAAGTTGCATTCCATGAACAGAACTGTCCTACTTTCCTACTACTTGCCCAAGAAAAAAGCAAAACGCATTATAAACACAATACTTCCATTGAAGTCTATTATATGCAAAACGCAATCTGCTGTGGGAAAAAATTGTCCCAGGTAAGATCTCTCTCAGGGGGACTGGTCTTGTCTCCTCACCCTTCTGTCGTTTTCTGCAGCCTGCAGTGGGTGGGGCCTGCTGGGCCCCTCCCACAGCGCGGAGGTCTCCTTGTGCAGAGTGACTGGTCTTGTTCACCTTCTCCTGTCATTTCGTGCAGTGGGTGGGGCCTGTCGGGCCCCTCCCACAGCTCTGTCCTCTCTCCTTGTGCAGAGTGACTGGTCTTGTCTCCACCCCCTCTTCCTGTAATTGTCTGTAGTGGTTGGTGCCCGCTAGGCTCCTCCCATAGCACAGGCTATGTGCAGCACAGTGATGATGTCACTGCTACTTTTACAAGGTAATAACTGGGATTGCAAAGAGATTTGCTGCAGACAATGCGGATTTATATCCTGTGCGACTAGTACTGAGGAATATATTGAAATAAAAGTTTTGCCGTGCTTTTAAAATTAACTAACTAGTTAAAATAGTGATTTCCTTTTTCTTTATCGTCTAAAGTTCAGCTTTAAAAAGGCCAGGGCGCACCTTTTCCGTGCGGAGAAATGTTGATGACGGCCTAGCATTAGAGAAGCGAAGTCTGGAAAAGCAGCGACTGGCGTGAATTAAGTACTTTGTTAATCACTCGTTGGAAATACTGTTTGCTTCTGCCCAATCTCACCATGCATTAATCCCTTTAAAGTCTACAATCTTGACTCTAAATCCTCCGCTCAGTATGCAGCGCGGAGCGAGCCGCCGTCTCTGGCAGGCCGCAGAGGAAACTGCCTGCCTAGTACAAGGGCGAGTCAATTAGTAACATACATTCCTCATCAAGGTGTCTCCACCCTTTCTATTCTTCCAAATTGCTGCCCGCTGCTCTCCTCCAATCACTCATTCCGGGTTTTGTTCTTGGGCTCAGCATAGGGGGCTCATTAATAATACATGAGAGGAATTAACCAAAAACCGGCAAGACTGGAGATTATGTCATTTCTGATCAACGCCTGTCAACGGCGTCACTGCACAATTTCAGGGCGGCGGCAATAAGTGACAGCGATTGTCAAGGGTCGGCTCCACCTAAAATTAATATTTCTGTTTTGGGGGGCTGCCAGAAAGTTGAGTAACATGCTGGATTTTTATACAGTTACATTGATGAGTGGAAAAAAAGTGTCCACTTTCATGGAAAAACATAGCAAATAAATAAAAAATAAATAAAAAAACAAATAAATAAATATAAAAATACCGTATTTATCGGCGTATAACACGCACCCCAAGTTTAGGAGGGAATTTTAAGGAGAAAAACTTTTAGGAGTAAAGTTTAAGGAAGAAAAACTTACATTAAAATGCCCATCAATGCAGCGTTATCGGTGTCCATCTGCAGCCTTGTCAGTGTCAGTGCAGCCTTGCCCCAGTGTCCATTGCAGCCTTGTCAGTGCAGCTTTGCCCCAGTGCAGCCTTTTCAGTGCAGCTTTGCCCCAGTGCAGCCATGTCAGTGCAGCCTTGTCAGTGCAGCCTTGTCAGTGCAGCCATGTCAGTGCAGCCATGTCAGTGCAGCTTTGCCCCAGTGCAGCCTTGCCCCAGTGCTCGCCGCGATCGCCGCCGATATACACACCAGTGTGTAAATTCAAATATGGCGCCGAGACTGCAGGGACTCGGCGGAGCAGAGATAAACATGCCCGAGACCTCGGCTTTTTTCGGCGCCGCTCACAGTCACGCCCAGTCCCGCCCTATGAAGGACATAACACAGGTCCAATGGCGGGACTGGGCGGGACTGTGAGCGGCGCCGAGAAAAGCCGAGGACTCTCGGGTATGTGTATCTCTGCTCCGCCGAGTCCCTGCAGTCTCGGCGCCATATTTGAATTTACACACTGCTGTGTATATCGGCGGCGATCGCGGCAAAAGCCGCGATCGCTCCGATCCGAACAAAAAGTGACGGGGATCGGCCTATAACACGCACCCACGATTTTCCTCTGATTTACAGGGGAAAAAAAGTGCGTGTTATATGCCGATAAATACGGTAATAATAATAAATTACAGCTTATACAATTGCTACACAAGCCCTATTGTCCTTAAATGTTATCAAAAATACCTTTTCTTTTTAACATCTTGTAAGGAGGCAGCAGACAGAAATGACACTTAGTGCTCTGGACTGAGACAAGTACACACTACAGAAGGATATGCTTTGTTTGTATTTCATGTCTGAGGTTTACAACCGCTCCACTTAAAGACCGAGCCTCTTTCTGAGATTTGTTGTTTACAAGTTAAAAACATTTTTTTTTTTTTGCGAGAAAATTTCTTAGAACCCCCAAATTTTTTCTTTCTAACACCCTAGAGAATAAAATGGCGGTCATTGCAATAATTTCTGTCACATCGTATTTGCGCAGCGGTCTTACAAGCGCTGCGCAAATACAGTGGGAAAAAATACCCTTTTTTGGATTTAAAAATTAAGACAACAGTAAAGTTAGCCCAATTTTTTTTTATATTGTGAAATATAATGTTACACCGAGTAAATTGATACCCAACATGTCACACTTCAAAATTGAGCCCACTCGTAGAATGGTGACAAACTTTTACCCTTAAAAATCTCCATAGGCGACCTTTAAAAAATTCTACAGGTTGCATGTTCTGAGTTACAGAGGAGGTCTAGTGCTAGAATTATTGCTCTCGCTCTACCGATCGCGGCAATACCTCACATGTGTGGTTTGAACACCGTTTTCATACTCACGTGTGCTGTCTGCACGTGAGCTCGTCGGGACGTGGAGCGCTTACATTTTTAATTTTTTTTTCTTATTTATTTTACCTTTTAATTTTTTAATTTTACACTGTTTTAAAAAAAAAAAAAATGTGTCACTTTTATTCCTATTACAAGGGATGTAAACATCCCTTGTCATATTAAAAAAGCATGACAGGACCTCTTAAATATGAGATCTGGGGGTCAAAAAGACCTCAGATCTCATATTTACACTAAAATGCAAAAAAAAAAAAAAAATTGTCATCTAAAAAAATAATTAAAAAAAAATGGCCCTTTAAGAGCTATGGGCGGAAGTGACGTTTTGACGTGGCTTTCACCCTGCATTGTTATGGAGACGGGTGGGGTGCCATCTTCCCCTCACTCGTCTCCATGCCCAGCAAAAGTGAAGATCCGATCGCCTCTACCGCTGGCTCCGGTAAGTGGCGGAGGCTACCGGAGTGCGCGGCGGGGGGGCCCTCTCCCGCCACCGATAAAAGTGATCTTGCGGCGGATCCGCCGTAGAGACCACTTTTATCCGAAACCGGACCGCCCGCTGAAGAAGAGGATATCGGGGTTATGGCAGCTAGCTGCTGCAATAACAACAATATTCCTCTTCACAATACCGATATATAATGACGGTGGGCAGTCCGGAAGTGGTTAAATGGGACTCTCAACCAACCACAAGAAATTATCCCACAAACAAGATAAACCATTCCTATTTTTTAGGGCAGGAATACAGCACCCTGAGCATTTTAATGCCTACCACCAATGTACTGTAGCACTACCCCCGTAAGGGCCGCTGGTGAATGTGGTTGTCTCCCACCCTGCACAGCCAGGCACACGAATTTCCACTAACTTCAGAGACAAGAAGCAGACCTTGCAGCTTTGTTTTTTTTTTTTATTTTTTTTTTATTAGGGGAATTCAACTAGGATAGGGAAGTGTAGATATTGGATGCCCATTTGATCAGTAGAACTCTTTAGGGACTTGAACTATATACATCCAGTATACAGTTTCTTTCCTACTAGCAAATGTATGTAGGCATAGGACACGCCCCCTGCCACACCCCTTAAAAGGGACATAACCCAAAAAAAAGGTTATTTAAATCCACAAGTGCTTTTTTTTACCACTAATATTTATTTATATTGGCTTTTAAAATTGGTTTAGCACTGGGAAACACTTTTTGAAAGATAAAAAGTGCATTTTATATACAACTATATAGATCAGACCAAAATGAGGGGGGAAGAGGGACAGAGGGACATTGCTCCAAATCAGGGACAGTCCCTCAAAATCAGGGACAGTTGGGAGGGATGCCTGAGTATTTGAGGAGGCCTACCCCTGCCAACCCTCTGTTGGGGATTGGTCAGGGCCCTCAGAACACTCCAGCTAGCTCCTTCTAGACCCCTCCCAACTGCCTCTGGAAACTTCTACCAGAGAAGCTGCTGATGAGTCATCCAGCCCTCCCTGGGTCACTCACCCGACCCGCCCCAAAAAAAAAAAACACCTGCAAATTAACCTACACTAACACAACTAAAATCCTATTACTAGCACTTTAGCAACAATAGGGGGTGCTACAGTAGCAATATGTATTTGGACTATAGGTATACTCTATATCTTATGTTCAAAAATTCATAAAAAAAATACCCTCTCCAGACTGAATAAATTTAGTCCCTTGGTCCCGGGGAACTGTTTCAGGGGTTGCCCAGATAGGGCCTTCAACCTCTATGGCTGAAAGTATCCAACAAGGTAGCCCAGATCACTGGAATACGTTATAATCTAACATTTCAGATGGGCTTCCTTTTTGCAGACCTCCCTGAGGCACCCCCCCCCCCCCCCCCCCCTTCCACATCCCAAAAACTAGCCCACACACTCTTCAGTGCGTTACACTGGGACATAGCCCTGCACTGGAGATCACCGGCAGTCAGAGGCGGCTCTAGACTTTGTGAGGCCTTAGGCAAAACTTAGACATGAGGCCCCACTGTATTAAGAGGGTACAGTATAGGGGAGGTATTCTGGTAGGCTGTCACAAAGAGAGAAAGAAAGGGGGATGGGTGGAGAAAGAAAGAAAGAAAGAAAGAAAGAAAGAAAGAAAGAAAGAAAGAAAGAAAGAAAGAAAGAAAGAAAGAAAGAAAGAAAGAAAGAAAGAAAGAAAGAAAGAAAGAAAGAAAGAAAGAAAGAAAGAAAGGGGGATGGGTGGAGAAAGAAAGAAAGAAGAAAGAAAGAAAGAAAGAAAGAAAGAAAGAAGAAAGAAAGAAGAAAGAAGAAAGAAAGAAAAAGAGAAAGGAAAGAAAGAAAAGAAAGAAAGAAAGAAAGGAAAGAAAGAAAGGGGAGAGTGGAGAAAGAAAGAAAGAAAGAAAGAAAGAAAGAAAGAAAGAAAGAAAGAAAGGAAGAAAGAAAGAAAGGGGGATGAGTGGAGAAAGAAAGAAAGAAAGAAAGAAAGAAAGAAAGAAAGAAAGAAAGAAAGAAAGAAAGAAAGAAAGAAAGGGGGATGGGTGAAGAAAGAAAGAAAGAAAGAAAGAAAGAAAGAAAGAAAAGAAAGATAAGAAAAGGATAGATAGATAGATAGATAGATAGATAGAGAGAGAGAGAGAGAGAGAGATAGATAGATAGATAGATAGATAGATAGATAGATAGATAGATAGATAGATAGATAGATAGATAGATACGAAAAGGAAAGATAGATAGATAGATAGATAGATAGACAGATAGATAGATAGATAGATAGATAGATAGATAGATAGATAGATAGATAGATAGATAGATAGATAGATAGATACGAAAAGGAAAGATAGATAGATAGATAGATAAGAAAAGGAAAGAAAGATAGATAGATAGATAAGAAAAGGAAAGAAAGATAGATAGCGAGGGGGATGGAGGAAGAAGGGAAGGAAGAGCATCCCCTACATCAGTGTACTCACTGGGAGGCAGGAGGGACTGGATGGATGGATGGATGGATGGATGGATGGATGGAGGGGATGGATGGATGGAGGGGATGGATGGATGGATCAGACTCCCCTTGTCCTTTTCTGTTTGCTGGGCTTCAGCTTGAATCTTCCCGCCCACACATCCCCTTCTCTGAGGCAGAACAGAGAACACTGCCGAGGAGAGTGGGCGGGGCAGACACAGGAGGAGAGGGCGGGAGGAGGAGGAGCAGAAGCTCTCTCTCCTCTTCTGTCTGGCTGTGCGGGCAGAAGGGGGAGGGGGGAGATCTGTCAGAACAGGCTCTGCTGAGCGGCTCTCCCTGTCTGTGATCCGGAGATGTAGGGGAGCTCCGATCACACGTCTCACTTGCCGCCTGTTATCTCTCCCTGTAGCAGAGCGAGGGGACTCAGGACGGAGATCTCTGCTGCTGAATGAGGCGGCTCTCTAATTAGGTAAACTAGCCAGCTGTGCGAGGCCCCTATGACTGCGAGGCCTGAGGCCACCGCCTATTTCGCCTAATTAGAGAGCCGCCTCTGCCGGCAGTTCCCTGGGACCAAGTATTACGTCGCATGGAGGCGATCCGTCTTATGGAAAGAATTCACCGTACTCTGATGGACACCATGCAGGTGTTCGACAAGAAATGGACCCCCTGGTTATCATATGATATATGAGATACTTGGAAGGCGAATTCACATATGTTAGGTGCCTTACCGCTAAACAGGTCAAACACCCCCCCCCCCCTTTTTTTTTTTTTCTTTTCTTTCTTTTTTTTCCTTTTATTCTTTGGTTTATGTTTTTTTCCTCTGTTACAGTTGTTGCATACGGTGCCCTTAGGATTTTTATGCTTCCTTATATACAATATATATATAATCCTTGATATCGGTTAGGGCAATGTACAATTCTGGTTGTGAAGTCTTATGCCAGTTGTAATCACTTACCTTTATGTTTGAATTTTACACCCGTTGATCTTGTAATTGAATGCAAATGCTATGTTCATGAAGAAAATTTGTAAGTTTTTCTTTTCAACAAAATAAAAATCGTTGGTAAACAAAAAAAAAAAAAAAATCCATAAAAAAAAAAAAAAACTTTTGAAAATGAAATACTTTGGGAACAAAGCTGGCTGAGGTCAGAGAACATAGGAGAACGGCTCCTTACTACACAACAGAAGGATAAGCACGTTGCACGAAGCACCTGGTCATGAATGAGAGGTAAGCTTTGCTGACCTGTTGCCTAGCAACTTCTACAAAATTTAAAGATATATAGTAAGGCTGCCATGCCTCTAAGGAATAACTATTTCACCATTGTAGCTCAAACGCATTTATTTAGAGTCAAGGACATTCATATATAGATAGACTTTGTGTGTCTTTATTACCTAATGCATGCACATGTGAGTTCAGGAAGCTGGGAAGAACTCTCGTGGTTGGAACATTGTGACCCGCTGGTGATCCCGACTGCTGAGAAGACATTTGTATATTTTATGAGGTGTCTTTTACTTTTTTTTTTTTTTTTAAAGAAGAAGAATTCTAGGCATGGTATATTCTTACATAGTTACAATGGTCCAGCTTGGATCAAATGTAACTATGTATACACCATACCTGTGGGATGCCCATGGGAGCTGGAAATCTCTGTAGTAGACACCCCGATATGTCAGTGATCTCCACTAGTTTCTGAGTCCCACCCTGAGCAGTAGACGTGCGTGGATCTTTTTGTTCCCAATCGAAATTGAAATAATGAAGCAACATTTTTGGATCGACATTAGAGTTCAAATAGTTTTTGAATAAAATTTCCAAAGAGATTCAAATACAATAGAAAATAAAAGAATAGAATAGAAAAGAATAGAATAGAAAAGAAAGAATAGAATATAAAATAAAAGAATAGAATATAATAGAGTAAAACAAAACAGAATACAAAAAAGGATATATTAAATAATTAAATAAATAAATTGAAATTTGAATAGAATAGAAAAGAATAGAATAGAATTTAAAAAAAAACTATAGAATAGCATAGAAAGAGTTTAACCATTTCCCAAAAAATTCCAATAGAATAAATTTGAATTTGAAATAGAACAGAAAATAATAGATTAGAATAGGAAATAAAAGAATAGAATTGACTAGAATAAAATAGATTGTAATAGAAAGAAACAATAGAATAGAATAGAAAAGAATAGAATAGAAAAGAATAGAATATAAAATAAAAGAATAGAATATAATAGAGTAAAACAAAACAGAATACAAAAAAAGGATATATTAAATAATTAAATAAATAAATAAATTGAAATTTGAATAGAATAGAATTTAAAAAAAACTATAGAATAGCATAGAAAGAGTTTAACCATTTCCCAAAAATTCAAATAGAATAAATTTGAATTTGAAATAGAACAGAAAATAATAGATTAGAATAGGAAATAAAAAAATAGAATTGACTAGAATAAAATAGATTATAATAGAAAGAAACGATAGAATAGAATAGAAAAGAACAGAATAGAAAAGAATATAATATAAAAGAATAGAATATAATAGAGTAAAACAAAACAGAATAAAAAAGAAAGGATATATTAAATAATTAAATAATTAAATAAATAAATAAATAAATAAATAAATTGAAATTTGAATAGAATAGAAAAGAATAGAATAGAATTTAAAAAAAACTATAGAATAGCATAGAAAGAGTTTAACCATTTCCCAAAATTCAAATAGAATACATTTGAATTTGAAATAGAACAGAAAATAATAGATTAGAATAGAATAGGAAATAAAAGAATAGAATTGACTAGAATAGAATAGATTATAATTGAAAAAAAAGTAGAATAGAATAGAAAGAATAAAACCATCTTCCGAAATTTGATTTTGAAATAGAATAAATTTGAATTTGAATAGAATATAATAGAATAGAAAGAATATAACAATCTAACCAATTTCTGAAATTTTAATTTCGAATACAATTGAATTTAATAGAATATACTAGAAAATAATAGAATAGAAAATAAAAGACTAGGATATAAATAAAACTATAGAATAGAATTGAAAAGAAAGAATATAACTATCCTCCAAAATTTGAATTTAGAATAGAATAAATTCGATTTTGGATGGAGTTGAGTTGAGTTCAACTCAAATGAATTCAGAAAATTTGAATCGATTAGAATTCGAATAAACGAAACAAATTCCGAAAACGAATTAAACAAATTTATGTAAATAACAAATCGAACCGAAACAAATTAGTTCATTCCGCACATGCCTACTGAGCAGCTGGCCAGATGCATTCTGAGCAACATGTGACCAGCAGAGGACTTGAAGCTCCTCCTGCTTATGTTTCCCTGCAGACAGGCTGGGAGAGAGCTGGGTCATGTGACTGCTGGATATCGATTAGGAAAAAGGTACTTAGATGGGTTTCTTTGTTAATTAAAATAATTACAGCACCATCATCCCCATACAGAAATAGAAGGGACATAGAAGGGACAATGTAAATTAAACTGTATGTGATTAGTGTCACTAGTGCATTATCATCAACACTTCATTAAAATATAAAAACGCATAGCTCCCAACTGTCCCTGTTCCTCCTCCTTTGTCCCTCATTTTGGTCTGATCTATATAGTTGTATATACAATGTACTACTTACTGTTCAAAAAGTGTTTCCCAGAGCTAAACCTTTCACCCAATTTCTAAATTGCTTCATTTGTAAGTTTCAAAAGCCAATATAAAGGAATAGTAGTGGATAAAAAAGCACTTGTGGATTTAACTAATTTTTTTATTTTTTTGTATAATTCTCCTTTACGTGGTGTGGCCGGGGGGCGTGTCCTATGCCTACATACCTTTGCTAATAGGTTTTCCTTCATTCCCATCTCAAAAAGTTGGGAGGTATGAAAACGATTGAGTATGTACTTACAAGAGCCAAAGTATACCAGCAAAATCCAGAAGACAAATTGGTGTTCCAGAAGACGAGCTGGTAGAGCAGGCAGAGTTATGAGCGGGTGGGTGGGAGTTCCACCACTGTCTTGGGCGTCAATTTGCCACCCCTCTGAAACTTCCACCCGGGTCCACTGGACCCACCGGGAGCCCATAGTAGGGCTGGCCCTGTTTAAGGGGTACAGTACTGTGTAGAGTTTATTTCCTCATGATACGTCAAGTGCAAAAGTCAACACGCTTCAGGGTTCTAGAGCCCCCTTCATCAGGGCTTAAAATTTCTGCCAAGAATCTGGATAGCCTCAAGCTTGACTGGGTTAAGAACTATTACTATTAAAATCTCTGCATTAGGAGCAGGCTGTATAGAAATATCCAACTGGAGCTTCTTTGATGCGGTGAAGTTGTCCCCTTAGCAGAGAAACATCCCCAAAGCATAATGTTTCCATGTCCATGTTTTACGGGGGGGATGGTGTTTTTGGGGTCACAGGCAGTATTCCTCCTCCTCAAAACATGGCGAGTTGAGCTGATGCCAAAGAGCTCGATTTTGGTCTCATCTGACCACAACACTTTCACCCAGTTCTCCTCTAAATCATTCAGATGTTCATTAGCAAACTTCAGACGGACCTTGCGGGCACTGCAGGGTTTCAGTCCTTCACGGCGTAGTGTGTTACCAATTGTTCTCTTGGTGACTATGGTCCCAGCTGCCTTGAGATCATTGACAAGAATCTCCAGTGTAGCTCTGGGCCGATTCCTCACCGTTCTCATGATCATTGAAACTCCACAAGGTGAGAACTTGCATGGAGCCCCAGACCGAGGGAGATTGGCAGTTATTTTTTTATGTTTTTGTGTTTCTTCCATTTGCGAATAATCGCACCAACTGTCACCCTCTCACCAAGCTGCTTGGCGATGGTCTAGTAGCCCATTCCAGCCTTGTGTAGGTCCTACAATCTTGTTCCTGACATCCTTGGACAGCTCTTTGGTTTTGGCCATGGTGGGGAGATTGGAATCTGATTGATTGATTGCTTCTGTGGACAGGTGTCTTTTATAAGGTAACAAGCTGAGATTAGGAGCACTCCCTTTAACCGCTTCCCGAGGTTTACTGCGGCAGAAGGGCACGTACAGGCAGATTAATGTACCTGTATGTTGCCCTTTAAGAGGCGCTTGCGCGCGCACGCGTTCCGGGAGCTCCATGACCGTGATTGCGGGTCCCGCAGACTCGATGTTCGCGGGGATACCCGTAAACGTCTCACAGTGAGGAAGAACGGGGAGATGCTAATGTAAACAAGCATCTCCCCGTTCTGCCTAGTGACAGTGTCACTGATCTCTGCTCCCTGTAATCGGGAGCGGTGATCAGTGACGTGCCACAAACAGGCCCTCCCCCCACAGTTAGAATCACTCCCTAGGACACACTTAACTCCTACAGCGCCACCTAGTGGTCAACCCCTTCACTGCCAGTGACATTTTTACAGTAATCAATGCAATTTTTTAGCATTGATCGCTGTAATAATGCCAATGGTCCCAAAAATGTGTCAGAATTGTCCGCATAATTTTGCAGTCACGATAAAAATCGCAGATCGCCGCCATTACTAGTAAAAAAAAAAATTATCAATAAAAATGCCATAAAACTATCCCCTATTTTGTAGACGCTATAACTTTTGCGCAAACCAATCAATAAACACTTATTGCGATTTTTTTTTTTACAATAAATATGTAGAAGAATACGTATCGGCCTAAACTGAGGGAAAAAAAAAGTTTTTTTATATATTTTTGGGGGATATTTATTATAGCAAAAAGTAAAAAAATAAAGCGTTTTTTTCAAAATGGTCGCCATTTTTTTGTTTATAGCGCAAAAAATAAAAACCGCAGAGGTGATCAAATACCACCAAAAGAAAGCTCTATTTGTAGGGAAAAAAAAGGACGTCAATTTTGTTTGGGAGCCACGTCGCACGACCGCGCAATTGTCACTTAAACCGATGCAGTGCCGAATCGCAAAAAGTGCTCTGGTCTTTGGCCAGCCAAATTAAGGGAGTGCTCCTATTCTCAGCTCGTTACCTGTATAGAAAACACCTGGGAGTCAGAAATCTGGCTGATTGATAGGGGATCAAATACTTATTTCACTCATTAAAATGCAAATCAATTTATAACTTTTTTTAAATGTGTTTTTCTGGATTCTTTTGTTCTTCTTCTGTCTCTCACTGTTAAAATAAACCGACCATAAAAATTATAGACTGCTCATTTCTTTGTCAGTGGGCAAACATACAAAATCAGCAGGGGGATCAAATACTTTTTTCCCTCACTGTATAGGGACTGCACATCTCTGCTCCCTTCTCATAATGGGTTAGATCCAACCTGATTGAAAACTAGCCATTCTCTACTAGACTAACTAAGCTTATCTCAGTAGTCTTTAAAGGGAACCTGTCAGAAGTATAATATGGGAGCTGCCAGTGCCCAGTATTCACACAAGCACAGGCACCTACACACTCCTAAATGTATAAAGTATATGTCATTCAATCCAGGTTTCTGCATTGAACCATCATTAGGAAACTCTTTAGAATCACTTTGGATAATGACTCAAGCTTCAATAGAATGTCACAAATAAAAACAGAAACAGAAAAAAGCTTTCTGCTGCCCCTTTATACATAACAGCTTGCTTTCCACGACTTGGCAAAGGCTCCTACATTTCATTTTTACTATTTTTCCTGGCTAGGTGATGTATTGTGCATTTCAATCTGCCTTTTCTGAAAAAAAAAAAAAAATGTGTATGCAGCCTCCTGTTGTTTCTGAAAATGGCCTTTTGAAGAAATGAATAAAAAGCACAACTCGGGACAAAGACAAAAACAAAAATATCAAAAAACAAAAAAACAAAACCTAATGGGACTTTGCATATGAACTTGTTGTAAATGTTCTACAAAAAGGAGGATTATGCTGGAACTGTGTTTTTCATGTCGTGGGTCATAGAGATTAATGGAGTGATTTTGGCTAAATTGATCTTACCATGAAATTACTGACTTACCTTTGGATAAAAATTTGTCGTAAATAGCCTCACATTTCATCATGTGGAGCAGTAGCTCCAGAATAGTTGAAAGGAAACTTTTCTTACCCGCAGGAAGCATTTAAAGCTCATTGCACCATTAAAAACTGCACTAGTTTTACATTCCCCATTGACTTCAATCATAGGCATGCACACACAGTGTGCCAGGTGTGCCAGGTATGCCTGGGCACACCCTATTCACCCTGTGCTGGGCAGATTCCCCCTGCTGCTTGGCCGCAAAAAAAAGGGACTGAGGAATCTCTGTCCTCAGTCCCTTTCTCTGTCTCAGAGTATCTAAATCTATTTAGACCCCTGATGTTTCACCAAAAGCTGCTAAAGGGGTTTCTAAAAAAAATTGTAAAAAAAAAAAAAAAAACTAATAAAAAAACTGTAAATACTAAAATTGTAAAAAAGTAATAATAAAAAATATATAAAAAAATAAACTACTGAAACCAATCTCTGCCCTACTGACATCGTGCACTGCTCTACCGACACTGTTCATTGTCCTACTGCCCTGTATATATATAGATATATATATATATATGCGCCGAAAAAAGCCGAGAACATTCGGGTATGTGTATCTCGGCTCCGACGAAGCCCTGCAGTCTCGGCGCCATATTTGAATCTACCCATGGCTGGACTGGGGCAAAGCTGCACGGGGAAAACCTGCACTAACAAAGCTGCACTGGGGCAAAGCTGCACGGGGAAAACCTGCACTAACAAAGCTGCACTGGGGCAAAGCTGCACTGGGGCAAGGCTGCACTGGGGCAAAGATGCACTGGAGCAAAGCTGCACTGGGGCAAAGCTGCACTGACAAGGCTGCACTGACACTGAAAAGGCTGCAGATGGACAGATAAGGCTGCATTGATGGGCATTTTAATGTAAGTTTTTTTTCCTTAAACTTCCCTCCTAAAAGTTTTTTTTCCTTAAAATTCCCTCCTAAACTCGGGGTGCATGTTATACGCCGGCTAGTGATACGCCGATAAATACAGTATTTACAATAGAGTTTGCTCTTATCAATGGATTGCGAAGCAGGATTTTGGCATGGCATTTAGTCCTGCATGCAACATTTTGTCTGGCCTAACCTGTAGTCTGCCATTTAACCTAATCGAACTCGAGAAGATTTGTCCATCCCTAATGGTGACATAGAGGGCAGCACCGAAATGTAAAGAGGGCAGATAAAACTTTTTATTTGTTTCCTATGTAAATGAGGGGAAGAAACTGGTTGGAAGACTTAAATCCTGATCCATAAACAAAGTGGAAGAGATGCTTATCCTATGCTTATGAGTTAAATATCTGGAAAATGTAGGTACAATGGAGGCTGTAACTTTATACTGTAGGTTCCATATTTGTATATTAGTATCACTAGTAGTGAACTGACAAAAACGGATTTGGAGCTTGAAACCTAAAATACAAGTCAGCCATGGATGCTCCATTTTGTGTCCTGATAAGGTTCCCAATAAAATGGGGATGGGTAGGAACTGGGAGATGCCCTGAATCTGGAGTTAGGGTTTGACACATCCGTTCTAGTGGTATCGATCCCTAAAGATATCGGTAGAGAGGTGTAAGGGAACATCCCTATTTGCTCTACTATACCTATGAGTTGAAGACCTGGAAAATGTAGGTACATTGGAAGCTGTAACTTCATTGGATCTATATTTTTTCTAGATTAGAGACTCTCTAAGTGGAGGCAGGAGGAGGGCATGGATGGTAGCACTGAAGTGTGGAGAGGGCAGGTAGAACTTTTTTAATTTTTTTATGTGAGGGGGAAAAAATGGTTGGAAGCCTTGAATCTGTAGTTAGGGTTTAACCCATGCGCTCTAATGGTAGCAATCCTTAAAGGATATGTAAAGGTTTGGTTTTCAAAAAAAAAAAATAAAAATGCGGGCGCACTCCCATGTCCTGCTGTTGCGTCCATTGACACAGACAGCAGGACTCGGCCGGCCCCCTGGCTCCCGTGTAATTGGATTTGATTGACAGCAGCGGGAGCCAATGGCTGCGCTGCCAATAATCTATCCCATCAGGACCAGAGACACCGGCTGGAGCTAGTGTGCTCGTCCCTGTCGCTGGAATGACTGGGTTCAGGTAAGTAAAAGGGAGGCTCTGGGGGGCTGCTGCATCACAGGAAGTTTTTCACCTTAGTGCAAAGAATGCATTAAGGTGAAAAACCTTGAGGGTTTACAACCCCTTTGAACAAATTGGTAGAGAGGTGTAAGTGGCCGGCCCTGTTTGCTTTTGTATGCTTATGAGTTAAATACTTGAAAAATTTTGATAAAAATGAGTTTGATTCCATAATTGTCAGAGCCTCACTAAGAAGATAATCAACAATGGTGGCTTTGAACCTTGAAGTCTCAAACACAAGTCAACCGTGAATGCTCCACCTTTCTGCCCTGATAAGGTTCCCTATAAAGTGGGGATTAGTAGAAACGGGGGGGGGGGGGGTACCCTGAATCTGGAGTTAGGATTTGACCCTAAAGAAATTGGTTAAGAGATGTAAGGGATCAGCCCTATTCTCTACTATACCTATGAGTTAAAGACCTGGAAAATGTAGGTACATTGGAGGTACATTGGAGGATGTAACTTAATGGGCTTCATATTTGTTCTAGATTGGAGACTCAATAAAAATAAAAAGGCTTTGGAGCCTTGACTCCTCAAAAACAAGTCAACAATGGATGTGCTGTCTTTTTGTCCTGATAGAGTCCCCTTTAAAGAGATCATGCTTTTTTTTACTTGAAAGCCCTCTTACCCATCAAAGAAGGTAAAAATATTCACCTTTTCCAGTGCCTGCACCGCTGAACTCTGCTTTGAGCATTAGAACTGGTCCACCGATGTCCACTGGGAGACCACCACCTCTGATAGTGTTTCCATGGCCCGATGCAGTTCTCACTGGTTCATCTTCTGACCTCACATCGCTGCAAGAAAGAGTACTGATGTGAGGTTAGAGGAAGGAACCAATGAGAGATTTGGGGGACCATGGAGATAGACTGAATTCACCACAGGGTCACTTTAAGTGAGTTCCACCAGCTTTCTCTATACTAGTGGTATTCAAACTGCAGCCCAGGAACCAGATGCGGCACTTTGCTTGCCTTTATCTGGCCCTTGGGGCACATTTCCTCCCACTTACCCTAGACGATATTCTGCCAACTGACGCCAACAATGAGGCACCATTTATCCCTATGATACCAATGATGGGGCACTATTCCCCCCCCTAATATCAAATGTGGCGATGTTTACTCCAACTGATGTCAGGAAAATTTCCACTCCCATTGGTCACAGTCCAGGCCCCCTAAAGTCTGAAGGACAATAAACTGGTCCTTTGTTTAGAAAGTTTGGAGACCCCTGCTCCAGGGCCAGCGCTCTTGCTAGGCGATCTGGGCAGCTGACTTCTCTTCTAGCCTGGCCGGGGGAACACAAGGGGCTGAAGAATGTCCAGCGGGCACAGCAGAAGAGGCGGAGGAGGCGGAGGAGGACAGTGGGGAGCCGGATGAAGTGGGCACAGCTCAGGGGGCGGAGGAGGACAGTGGGGTGCCAGGCAAGATGGGCAAAGCTTAGAAGGCGGAGGAGGAAAGCGGGGAGCCGGAAGAGAAGGGCACAGCTTAGAAGGCGGAGTAGGAAAGCGGGGAGCCGGAAGAGAAGGGCACAGCTGAGGAGGCGTAGGAGGACAGTGGGGAGTCGGATGAGGCGGGCACAGCTGAGGAGGCAGAGGAGGACAGTGGGGAGCCGGATGAGGCAGGCACAGCTGAGGAAGCAGAGGAGGACAGTGGGGGGCCGGATGAGGCAGGCACAGTTGAGGAGGCGGAGGAGAACAGTGGGGAGCCGGATGAGGCAGGCACAGCTGAGGAAGCGGAGGAGGACAGTGGGGAGCCTGATGAGGCGGGCACAGCTGAGGAGGCAGAGGAGGACAGTGGGGTGCCGGATGAGGTGGGCACAGCTGAGGAGGCGGGCACCATCAGGTCTCCGGATGTAGGCGAAACTATCCTACCGGGTGAGTCTGCTCTGTCTGACACTGTTCCGTGTTGTAGTCAACCGTGCCCAGGGCAAGTCTAGTGCCAGGTGTGTGTTAGTCTTGGCTAGGGCGCAAAATAGTCAAGCACCGGCCCTGCTCTGCTCTATACCGTTTTATCTTGAGATAGTATTTTCACTTTAATCCAGGAAAATATTTAAATTGTTCTTTTTTTCTTGGCTTCTGCAGCGAAATAAGTCTCATGAAGGTGAGTGCCAAATTTTCATGCCTGAGACCTTCAGTAAATATAGATAATAACACAAAAACAGGCTTAGAGTAGTGTATGTTGTACTTCAAAAGACCTTTTGAACAAGCCTTCTTGACTGTTGCAGCACTGGAGAAGTGACCCCGGCAGGGGACCGATCTATAACAGAGAGATAATGGCTGCTGTTTAGCCACTTTTAATATACACTTTGAATATTCATGCCGTATTCTATTAAAGAAATACACACTAAGCAGCCCAGGCAGGGGGGGAGGTAATATTGCACTTAATTGGATTAACTTATCAGGCAAACTGTTTATGAATATCCTAAAATGTTTTCCAAACAGCGGATCTAATTCTACCCCTGTCTGTGCGGCAAAATGCCTTTGATTACAAAAGTATTAAAAATAAGTTATCCCCCCTGGATTTTTTTTTTTACTGCCCTTTAGTTTTAGATGGTAATAGCACATTTAGAGGAGAAGTAATAGATACAGTTTAGGGTAGGATGTCTACGATGCTTGTGAAAGCCAAGCTGGGAGCACTGGGTTCTTATACAGTAAGTCAGGGATTTTAGGGGGTTAGTGTAGCACCCCTCTGTGACACCCCAGTCAGGATAGCACCTCCAGAGGCAGGGGTGGACGAGCATTTCGCCCCAGGACTGGGTCCATGGCTAAACTGGGGAGTCCAAAAAAGAATATTGGGTGCCAGCCACTTTTAAAGTTTTATTGCAGAACGCTTAAAGAGGTGAGGGTTAGGGGTCCCAGGTACCATAGCAGATCATTTCCAGACTCTCCAGATCCAGATCAATGTCCAGCTTCACAGTGTCAGAACCTTTAAGACGACTTAGCAACATTGTAAGCACGTTCCCAAATTTTAGTGTTCAATTTCCTCCAAGTGAGTCACCAGACCTTTCTGAGAGACCAGCCTTCTTGGCTCTCTCCAGCAAGGGGCCTCCTCCTTGGCACAGCTTCCTCCAGACCAGGCAGGACATCTTCAGCACACCTAAGGCCCCAAACCAGACTATGGGGCCCAACAGCAGAGCTCCACCCAGCAGCACCTCCCTAGGCCTCAGCCCTGGGAAAAAGAGCGAGCACATGGCCTATCCCAAATATTTATGTCCTCCCCCAGCATGCACCCGTGGCATAAATCTCCTACTGGATTGGAAATTCACCATTGGTCACTGCTCTAAGGAACAACCTTTGGAAGAACCCTAAGGTTCCACGGTTTGTAATAGAGACTGCATGATGTACTTCTCCACCATAGGCTAGTGGTTAGCACTTCCACCTAGCAGCGTTAGGGTCGTCGGTTTGAATTCCGACCACAGCACTACCTGCCTGGACTTTGCATGTTCTCCATGTGCCAGCGTGGCTTTCCTCCGTATACTCCGGCTTCCTCCCACACTCCAAAGACATGCTGGTAGGTTAATTGGCTCCTTTCTAAACTGGCCTTAGTATGTGTATATGCAAATATGAGTTAGGGACCTTAGATTGTAAGCTCCTTGAGGGCAGGGACTGATGTGAATGTACAATATAAATGTAAAGCGCTGTGTAAATTGATGGCGCTATATAAGTACCCGTAATAATAAGAAATAAAATATATGAAGCAATCATTAAGTCTGAAGACGAAGATAGCTCGGCTTTCATCTCATCTGGTCATGGTCATGGGAAATCTCTCTGCCACTGTGCCAACAGTCCTGCTGAGAAATGTTTCTTTCCAAATGTATCTTGCTGAGTTTTACCTTCCGAGTGTATCTTGCTGAGACTTTCCTCTTCTAATTTTTGAGACTTTTTCTACCTGACCTCTTGTTGGGATTGTGAAGGTAGGTGAGGAGCACAGCTGTTTGCCACTGCAGGTGCAACAAACACTTCAGAACCCATCATATCAAACTGCCTGCTTCTAGGCTTAGGGTGCGCATGTGCCCTCGGCCGACACCAGCTGTGATTGTACACAGCGGGAGTCTATCAGCTGGTCAAGCCCAATGATTCACGGCTGGAACATGCTGATAGAATATGTACAATCACAGCCCCGAACTCTGTGTTGACAATCAAGACAATAAATCCGTACAGAGGGAACAAACTCCCTGTTTCTCATCCCTGCAAAGCAGGGATGAGAAACTTAGAGATCTATTAGTAATAGCAGCACACTATACACACATTACACATTGTTAGGCACACATTTAATCCATTGATCGCCCTAGATGTTAACCCCTTCTCAGCAGGGACCTGCGGTGAGGTCAGTGGCTGGTATCAGAGCCAGATACACACAGGTTACATACTCCTCGATCGTTAGAGCGAGAACAATAATTCTTGCACTAGACCTCCTCTGTAACTCTAAACATGTAACCTGTAAAAAATTGAAAGGGTCGCCTATGGAGGTTTTTAAGAACTGAAGTTTGGCGCCCTTCCACAAGTGTGCGCAATTGTAAAGCGTGACATGTTAGGTATCTATTTACTTGGTGTAACATCATCTTTCACATTATACAAAAAAATCGGGCTAACTTTAGTGGGTTTTTAATTATTACGGTATTCATGAAACAGTTTCTTTAAAAAAAAAACGCGTTTGAAAAATTGCTGCGCAAATACTGTGTAACATAAAAAGTTGCAACGACCACCATTTTTTTCTCTGGGGTGTCTGCTAAAACAATATATATAATGTTTGGGGGTTCTGCGTAATTTTCTAGCAAAAAAATTATGATTTTTACATGTAGGAGAGAAATGTCAGAATTGGCCTGGGTGGCAAAGGGTTAAATACCATAAGTAAGTAATATGCAGATAATTATTATATATCGTTTTTAAGGTAATTTACTATATTTTCAAAAACTGTACTCCAGCAGGTGGCTTAATGGACAAATTACTGAAGTTTGAAGTTATAACTTTCAACCAGTAATTTCACAGTAAGTAGATAATGTTATAACATATAGCATAATAATATATGATTTAGCTTGTACCTTTTCAGCAGCAGAAGATTTTCATTCTCCCTCTTTACTGTGTGAGAAAAACATGGGATTGTGGGTAAATCTTATACACATAAACACATGTATTTCCTTGTAGTTAAGAGGCCTGGGCTGGAAGGGAGTATTTGTCTTTTAGACACATGTCCCCTTCTATGATACTGCAGTGAGAGGCGTGCCTCCACTGCAGCATTTTTATTGGACAGCTGGGGCCAACGTTACTTTACCATTGGTCCAAGGCTCCAAGCTGTCCATTGAGCTCAGTGCCTCTGACAAGAAGTGAGAGGCACCGTGAGCTCATCCTCTCAGTCTGCTGCAAACAGAGTGTGCCAGCTTGTATATAAACTGGCCGCTTTGTATGTGTCTTCTGACAGGCTGCGCAAGGAGCCCCGTATACCTGGAACCATGGGTCCTAGGAGCCCCAAATTTTGACCAGTGGTGGGTCAGCCAAGCTACGACCATCGAAGCTTGATAAAAAAAAAAATTGTGATTTTTTTTTTTATGTTCATGGCTCTGCCTCACCTGCCTCCCCTGACTGCACGCCCTTGCTTCCCAGACAGTGTCATTAGTACAGTGACAGTTGTAGCAGAGCGTCCCAGAGAGAGCCAGGAAAAGTCCTGTTTGGGGTTTATACATCTCCCAGGCTCCTCTCATACAGGTTCAGGGATCTCTGATCCATGGTCCAGTTCAGGTCTTGGTCCTCTCCCCCAGGCTAATTTAAGCTCACCTGAGCAAGACAGCCCTGGCTCTTGGCCTGGGATACTCAGAGAACTTCTGTGTAAGAGTGCAAAAAGGTATGTGGAAGCTGACAAGCTGTAGGCTTGCTCAGCTTAGTAGTTAGGATCTGCAAATATTGTTTAGTTAGTGCCGAGACACGGCTAGGTTTTGTTTTGGCTATTTTTTTGTTCCTATTAGTTTCTTTTGGAACACTGTACAGCACCTGTATATAGACTTGTAAATATCACAAATAAACACCGCACTGTTTGTCACTATTCCACTGGATTTGGTATCTGTGCCTGAAAGACTGCTCATCCCAGGGAGCTTTGTGCCTGCTACCTGTCCCCCAGGTTACATATGGTGGAGAATGCGGGCAGCTGTAGTAAGTTACTACTTGAAAGGCCAGTACCTAGAGTGACTAAACATGGAGGAAATCCTAAAACAATTGGTGATATCCAATGCTGCACAGCAACAATCCAATGCTGCACAGCAACAAGCAAACGCTACACAGCAGAGGCTGTTTGAACAGCTAGCCACTGATGCAAAAGAGGATAGGAAAACCCTGGCTGCGATTGTGGAGACGCTAGCACAGTGGTCACCTGCTAAAGTTAATGTTGTTGGAGACAAGCCCTCAGCCATCCATGTGGGTCGCTTTCTTTCCAAGATGACTGCAGATGATGATCCAGAGGCCTTTCTCTTAACCTTTGAACGGACCGCTGAGAGGGAAGGTTGGCCCAAAACCCAGTGGGCAGGACTGGTCGCCCCCTTGCTGTCTGGAGAATCGCAGAAGGCCTACTATGATTTGGAGTCAGCAGAAGCAGGAGACTATGAAAAGGTCAAGCGGGAAATCCTGGCGCGACTTGGTGTCACCCTGGCAGTTCGAGCACAGCGGGTTCACAGCTGGTTCTTCCAAGACGAGAGGCCCCCAAGATCGCAGATGTTCGACCTAATTCACTTGGTGAGAAAATGGTTACAGCCGGAGTCCCTGTCTGGGCCACAAATAGTGGAGCGTGTGGTCATGGACCGGTTCCTGAGGTCACTACCAGTTCCCCTGCAGAAGTGGGTGAGTCAAGGAGACCCCAACTCGGCGGACAACCTTGTGGAACTTGTTGAAAGGTACTTTGCTGCAGAGAACCTGGTCACCACCCCTACAGCCGCACGGACTTTCCGCCCAAAGCCACGGTCTCCCCAGGCAACCGGTAAGACTGTTCCAGGGGAAGTGGGTGGTAAGCATGGCAAGGAAATAGGGGGGAGGATTTTTGGTGCCAGGTCTGAAGTTTGGCGTCCCAAACAAGGGAAGCTACTGCCTGTCAGCAAACCAAACTGGGGAAACATCAGGTGTTTTCGTTGCCAAGAACTGGGACATGTTGCAGCAAACTGTCCATTGACAGATGAACCAATGCAGTGCGATCTGTCCATTAGAAGGCAGTCTATGTTTGCTGCTGTTTCATGCGCTGCAGCACCAAGTATGGGAAAACACATGTGCCAAATGACTGTTAATAATAAGCCTATTACGGCCTTGCTGGACTCTGGAAGTCTAGTGACTTTGGTTACAGCTGAGATGGTCGAAACTGTGAATTTGCATGCTAAAAAAGTTGCTGTGATCTGTGTACATGGGGATACCCGCGAGTATCCTATAGTAACTGTTCAGTTTAAAACTGGCTTAGGTACGGTGACCCATCCGGTCGGACTTGTGCCCCACTTGGTGCACGAGGCCATCATTGGTAGGGACTTCCCTAAGTTTTGGGAACTGTGGGATCGTCCCGACCCGGTTGCAGTAGCTGACTCAGTGACAGAGCCAGAACTCCTGGCCGCTACTGACAATATGGGTTCAGGGGACTCTTCTCAGGGCTCCCCGGGTTTTCCTTTCTCAGTTATGGCAGGAGAGCTGGAGGAGCCTGAGGAGGTCCCCACAACCAGTGGAGCTGGACAGCCATCTGCTGAATCTGAGCCTACGTTGGAGTTTGCTGACCTTAATGTACACAAGGAAAATTTTGGTACCGAGCAGAGAAAAGACCCAACCCTTGCCAGGGCCTGGGAAAATGTAATAGTGATTAATGATGTACCTGTCGAATCAGGGGACAGGCTCTGTTTTCCTTATTTTAGCAGCAATGAGGATTTAATGTATCGCGTATGTAAAAAAAATGATGAAGTGGTTGAACAGTTGGTGGTCCCTAAGCCATACAGACGCGTGGTGTTGGAACTTGCCCATGGGCACTTGCTAGGAGGTCATTTAGGGGTTGAGAAAACGACTGAAAGGGTGTTGCGCAGGTTTTATTGGCCCGGAATACAGAAGGATATTGAGAATTATTGTCAATCCTGTCCTGTGTGTCAGATGTCAGCCCCACTACAACACTTCCGAAGTCCTTTAGTGCCCTTGCCCATTATTGAAGTGCCCTTTGAGAGGATTGCCATGGACCTTGTGGGTCCACTCCCCAAGTCTGCCCGAGGTCATCAGCATATCCTCGTAATCATGGATTATGCTACCCGTTACCCAGAGGCCATTCCCTTACGCACCGCGTCTGCTAAAAACATTGCCAAAGAGCTGTTTATGGTGTTCAGTCGTGTTGGAATCCCTAAAGAAGTCCTTACAGACCAGGGCACCCCATTTATGTCACGAATAACTAGAGAGCTGTGCAAGTTATTTAAGGTGACGCAATTGCGAACCTCGGTGTACCATCCTCAAACGGATGGCTTGGTGGAACGCTTCAATAAAACATTGAAGAGCATGTTAAAAAAGGTTGTTGACAAGGATGGGAAAAACTGGGACTTCCTGATACCATACTTGATGTTTGCCATCAGGGAGGTTCCCCAGTCCTCCACGGGGTACTCTCCCTTTGAGTTGCTTTATGGGAGACACCCTCGGGGACTCTTGGACATAGCCAAAGAAACTTGGGAGGGGGAGCAGACACCCCATAAAAGTGTCATTGAGCATATCGCTCAAATGCAGGACAGGATTGCAGCAATCATGCCGATGGTAAAAGAACACTTACTGCAGGCCCAAACAGCTCAACAGAGGATATACAACAGGGGGGCCCAACTCCGTGTTTTCTCACCTGGTGACAGGGTCCTGGTGTTAGTTCCCACTGTTGAGAGTAAGTTCCTGGCTAAGTGGCAGGGTCCCTTTGAAGTAATTGAAAGAGTTGGGGAGGTCAATTACAAAATATATCAACCAGGAAAAAGGAAGCCCGAACAGATTTACCACATAAACCTGTTAAAGCCCTGGAAGGATAGACTGGCGTTAACTGCGAGGTCCCTCCCGGTAACGCCTAAGGGTACTGAGTACCCTCTGATCCCTGAGGTCACGATTCCAGACACCCTGTCATATTCTCAAAAGCAGGAAACTAGAGAATTCCTGATAAGAAATAGAGAGAAATTTTCAGAGTTACCTGGCACGACTTCAGCAGTTCAGCATGATATTGTTACTGAACCTGGGGTCCGTGTCAAGCTCAAACCATACCGAATTCCTGAAGCGAGGAGAAAGGACATCAGCGAGGAAGTTAAAAGAATGTTGGAGCTAGATGTCATTGAGGAATCCAATAGTGACTGGTCTAGCCCCATCGTGTTAGTCCCAAAACCGGATGGCACTTGGAGGTTCTGTAATGACTTCAGGAAGCTTAATGCAGTGACAAAGTTTGACACGTACCCAATGCCCAGAGTGGACGAACTTATAGACCGACTTGGCAAGGCTCGCTATCTGACCACTTTGGACTTGACAAAAGGTTATTGGCAAATACCCCTGACTGGTAGCGCCAAAGAGAAGACTGCATTTGTGACCCCGGAGGGTTCCTTTCAATATAAAAAAATGCCTTTTGGGTTGCAAAATGCCCCCGCCACATTTCAGAGGGCCATGGACAGGACTCTAAGACCCCACCGACAATATGCAGCAGCATATATAGATGACATAGTGGTACATAGCACTGACTGGGAGTCTCACTTGCCCCGTGTCCAGGCTGTCCTTGATTCCCTCTTCAAAGAAGGTTTTACAGCAAATCCAAAAAAATGTGCCATTGGTCTAGAGGAAGCCAAGTATTTGGGCTACACTATTGGGCGTGGTGTCATAAAACCTCAAGTGAATAAAATAGAAGCTATCCAGGAATGGCCACGTCCTGCAAACAAGAAGCAGGTCAGGGCCTTTCTTGGCATTGCGGGGTATTATAGAAGATTTATCCCAAATTTTGCAACTATAGCTGCCCCACTGACAGACCTTACGAAAGGGAAAGACTCGGTAATGGTGAAATGGTCCTCAGTAGCAGAGGAATCTTTCCATGTCCTGAAGAAGGCTCTTTGTGCACAACCAGTACTGTACTCCCCCGATTTCTCCAAAGATTTTTTGGTTCAGACGGATGCGTCCGATGTTGGTATCGGGGCAGTACTATCACAGGTACACAATGGGGAAGAACACCCTGTGGTGTACCTAAGCAGAAAACTCAATGACCATGAGCAAAGGTATGCAGTCATTGAAAAGGAGTGTTTAGCCATAAAGTGGGCCGTGGACGCACTCAGGTACTATTTGTTAGGACGCCAGTTTGAGTTAATAACTGACCATGCTCCTCTGAAATGGATGGCCCAAAAAAAAGGAGACTAATAGACGGGTGAACAGGTGGTTTTTGGCTCTACAGGATTACTCCTTCACTGTAAAACACAGGCCAGGTGTTGAGATGGGGAATGTAGATGCCCTGTCCCGTGTTCACTCCTGTTGGGCTACAGGTGTTCCAACCCTGGGGTTGAAACAAGGGGGGAGGATATGTAGCAGAGCGTCCCAGAGAGAGCCAGGAAAAGTCCTGTTTGGGGTTTATACATCTCCCAGGCTCCTCTCATACAGGTTCAGGGATCTCTGATCCATGGTCCAGTTCAGGTCTTGGTCCTCTCCCCCAGGCTAATTTAAGCTCACCTGAGCAAGACAGCCCTTGCTCTTGGCCTGGGATACTCAGAGAACTTCTGTGTAAGAGTGCAAAAAGGTATGTAGAAGCTGACAAGCTGTAGGCTTGCTCAGCTTAGTAGTTAGGATCTGCAAATATTGTTTAGTTAGTGCCGAGACACGGCTAGGTTTTGTTTTGGCTATTTTTTTGTTCCTATTAGTTTCTTTTGGAACACTGTACAGCACCTGCAAGGAATTGTGCCCCATCTTTGGTGTCATTTGGCCCAACCGTTGGTGTCATTGGGATATCAAGTTTGAGTAGAAGACAGCGACGGACTAGTGCCGCTTGAGGCTGCCTAGCGGCAAGTTACTGTGTGGAAGGTATAGAACTAATTGCTTCCAATGGGTTGTATCTCAATTATAGGTGGTAAGTGATAGACTCCGTTGGGGTCAAGGGCTGCTACTTTACTAATAACAATGGAGGTGTTACACTTGGGTGATTGGAGTGTCATTGGTGTCATTCAGCCCAATTGTTGGTGTCATTGGAAGGAATTGTGACCCATCATTGGGTCCAATTGTTGATGTCATTGCTAGGAATTGTGCCTCATCTATGGTGTCATTAGGCCCAACTGTTGGTGTAATTCGGAGGAATTGAGCTCCATCGTTGGTGTCATTTGGCCCAATTGTTGGTGTCATCGGGAGGAATTGTGCCCCCTTCATAGGTGTCATTGGGCCAATTATTGATGTCATTGGGAGGAATCGTGCTCCATTGTTGGTGTCACGTGGCCCAATTGTTGTTGTCAGTTGGAGGTATTGTTCCTTATTGTTGGTGCCATTGGGGGGAATCGTGCCCCATCATTGGTGTCATTCAGTCCAATTGTTGGTGTCATTGTAAGGAATTGTGACCCATCATTGGGTCCAATTGTTGATGTCATTGCGAGAAATTGTGCCTCATCTATGGTGTCATTTGGCCCAACTGTTGGTGTAATTGGGAGGAATTGTGCTCCATCATTGGTGTCATTCGGCCCAATTGTTGGTGTCTTTGGGAGGAATTGTGCCCCCTTCATAGGTGTCATTGGGCCAATTATTGATGTCATTGGGAGGAATCGTGCTCCATCGTTAGTGTCATGTGGCCCAATTGTTGGTGTCAGTTGGAGGTATTGTTCCTCATTGTTGGTGTCATTGGGGGGGAATTATGCCCCATCATTGGTGTCATTCAGCCCAATTGTTGGTGTCATTGGAAGGAATTGTGACCCATCATTGGGTCCAATTGTTGATGTCATTGCGAGAAATTGTGCCTCATCTATGGTGTCATTTGGCCCAACTGTTGGTGTAATTGGGAGGAATTGTGCTCCATCGTTGGTGTCATTCGGCCCAATTGTTGGTGTCTTTGGGAGGAATTGTGCCCCCTTCATAGGTGTCATTGGGCCAATTATTGATGTCATTGGGAGGAATCGTGCTCCATCGTTGGTGTCATGTGGCCCAATTGTTGTCGTCAGTTGGTGATATTGTTCCTCGTTGTTGGTGTCATTGGGGGGAATCATGCCCACCATTGGTGTCATTGGGTCCAATTGTTGATGTCATTTGGAGGAATTGTGCTCCATCGTTGGTGTCATTGGGAGGAGTTGTGCTTCTTCATTAGTGTCAGTGGGGGGGGGGATTATGCCCTATTGGTATCATTGGATACAAGCAAGCACAGGGCCACATCTGGCCCTTGGGCCACAGTTAGGAGACCACTGGTCTAGAGCAATCTCAAACATACACTTCTTGGGAAGACGGATAGAAGAGTTCAAAGAAGCATCATCAAAGGGCAATGTCACTAGCTGTCTAGAAGCAAGCCAAGGGCCATCCAGAAAAAAAAAAACGCATTTCAATGAGGCTCCCTGCATCCGACTGAATTTATTTTTATTCTCTGATTCCCTTTACCTGCACACTGCAGACGCTGAAGGCAAATCTAAGGACCGGCATTGTGAATTCCCCTTTAAAGACGATTAAAGTGCACGGTGTTTAAATGCACCGAACGCAAAAAAAAAATGCTCCTTGAGGCCCCGATAGGGTAAATATAATTATGTATTTTAATGAAACCTCCTAGAGGTATCTACAGCCAGTGCTTCACAGCACTCAGATATGCTTTCGGAGGGGTATAAACAATGCAAAAACCTATAATTGCAATGTCAGTCATGGTGTCTTTACAGAATACCAACTACAGAGTCATACCTCACATGATTTATTTCTGTGGATCTTTGGCAATCGAACAACAAGGAAGGCAGAACAGAGGGGGTGGCAGTTAAAATCAAGAGCTGACTGCCCTCTACTGGAGGAAAGGGGAATTTTTTAAAAAACAAACTGCATACAAAGAAGCGTTTCGAAGGCTGTCCGTGGGTGAAAGAGATCAATCATGGTTAGAAAAATACAATTTTTCAAAGGACGCAGTGAAATACAAGGAAGCAGAACACCATCCTTGAGATATTGCTTCAGTGACTCCTAATATCTTACGTCTGATTAATGGCTGCACCGGTGTCACTCATATAATGCGATTTAAGTGTTTTTAAAACACTTTGCTTTCTCGCGCAGTTTTGGCAAGATTAAAGGTGAGCTCCGGGGGAAACAGCTAAATTGCACACATGAAATACATATATGACGGCTGTTTTACCAGCCAAAGGAGATGTATTTTAGTCCATCCAGTAATGGGATTTACACTGCTCTGCCAAATAGCGCAGCCCTGTCTGGCAGGGGACGTAAACCTGATCTTGCAATACTGCAGTTTCACTTTCATTTTCACTTACAGGTCATGTCCCCAGCCTGGAGACTGGATAGTGAAAGGAGAAGCTGCAGACTTAAAGCGGGGGTTCACCCACACCGCCTAAAAAAGAAAATATTAAAAGCCAGCAGCTACAAATAATGCAGCTGCTGACTTTTAATACATGGCCACTTACCTGTCCCAGGGTCCAGCGATGTCGGCAGGGGACGCCGAGAACCCGCTCGGTTCTCGGCAGCTGCCGCCGCCATCCTAGGTGAGGGAATCAGGAAGTGAAGCGTTGCGGCTTCACTTCCCGGTTCCCTACTGCGCATGCGCGAGTCGCGCTGCGCGTCCCTAGTGGTCCCCGCTCTCTCCTGGGAGCTGTGTGTTCCCAGCAAACAGCGCGGTGGGGACGGGAAGAGGCATAGACTCCCATGGGAGTCTATGCCGGAAGTGGGTGCAAATACCTGTCTTAGACAGGTATCTGCACCCCCTCCCCCCTGAAAGGTGCCAAATGTGACACCGGAGGGGGGGAGGGTTCCGAAAAGCGGAAGTTCCATTTTTGTGTGAAACTCCGCTTTAAAAAGCTCATTTCCCACACATCCTGCTCTCTCCTCTTATCAGCATGTTCCTTGTACTAACCACTTCAGCTCCGGAACGTTTACCCCCCCCTTCATGACCAGGCCATTTTTTGCGATACGGCACTGCGTTGCTTTAACTGACAATTGTGCAGTCATGCGACGCTGCACCCAAATAAAATGTATGTCCTATTTTACTAAAAAATAGAGCTTTCTTTTGGTGGTATTTTATCACCTCTGCGGTTTTTATTTTTTGCGCTATAAGCAATAAAAAAGTGACAATTTTGAAAAAAAACCCAATATTTTTTACTTTCTGCTATAAAATATATCTAATAAAAAAATGTAAAAAATCTAATTTCTTCATCAATTTGGGCCAATATGTATCCTGCTACATATTTCTGGTAAAAAAAATCTCAATAAGCGTATATTGATTGGTTTGTGCAAAAGTTTTCCCGTCTACAAACTATGGGATAGATTTATAGACTTTTTTTTTTTAAATTGTTTTTACTAGTAACAGCGGCGATCAGCGATTTTCAGCGGGACTGCGGCATTGCGACGGACAAATCTGATACTAAGTGACACTTTTTGGGGACCAGTGACACTAATACAGTGATCAGTGCTAAAAAAATACACTGCCACTATATAAATGACACGGGCAGGGAAGGGGTTAACATCAGGGGCGATCAAAGGGTTAAGTGTGCTCCTAGGGAGTGCCTTCTAACTGTGTGGGGGGTGCTGAGACCGGAGACAAACTGAGATCCATGTTTCTGCTTAGCAGAAACACAAGATCCCCATCTTGTACAGGATTTTGCACTTAAGAGCCGTCCTGCCGCGGTGTATGTACGAGGGGCGGTCCTTAAGCAGTTAAACAAAGTCATTTAGGAGCGCCACATGTTATCTCTGCCGTGTGTTTGCTATGTTCCTTGAGCTGCCTCACAACCAATTGACTCCTTGTGCTGCTTCTCCCTCTCTCAATCTGAGCTCTGCTGTACATGAACTAAAAACGTCTGATATTAGGTCATATCAGGTAAGTACACTGATTTTATGCTTAACAATACATGTAGGAGAGACTCCATATTTGTTTTTTTTATTTAACTCCCCAGGGGATCAAGGGATTCTGACAGGTGGCTGTGTTGTCCTCTAAACACACCTCTTAATGATGGCTGTAGCTCCATCCCCATTTGAAGCCCAAATTATGGGTGTGCCTGTGTAATGCAAGTGTCTGTCTGGTTTGAAACAAATGGAGATTTCTTTAATTGATCTAACATTGTTTAAGTTCAATCTAATGAAGATCAGGTAACAATGTGCATGGCCAGCTTAGGAGAAGACCCCTATGTATCATATCTTATACATAGTTACACTGGCCCAGCTTGGACCAATGTAGTCATACTTGGCTGACGGACTGATAACAAGTGCCTTTATTAATAAATCTGGATCATGGAATACACAAGCACTGTGACAGGGATGTGCAGGAATCAGCTGACGCGTTTCACACTTATGACAAGTGCTTACTCATAGTAAGCTATGAGTAAGCACTTGTCATAAGTGTGAAACGCGTCAGTGATTCCTGTACGTCCCTGTCACAGTGCTTGTGTATTCCATGATCCATAAAGGCACTTGTTATCAGTCCGGTGTGCGGCCATCCAGATTACTTTGTCCACTTCCAAGATACTGTGAGATGTGGGAGAAGATCTATAATGGGTTACTGTGAGCTACGTGTATAGATCACTATTGACTGTTGAAAGTTCAGTTGCCATGGGAGACGGATACAGTTGCTGCATCCAGCTTAAAGGCCCTCTACCTGTATAGCTGTCTGACCAATTATTTTCTCTGAGTCTGCCAATTGCTATTGCATCTGCCTAAGGGTGTCCTGGCCCTAAACCCTCTCTCCCCCAGTTCTGTTTAACAGACAATAAATCTCTTTTTCTTGCATTCAAAAAGTGACTGGCGCCCATGTTTTCAACTTGCATTACACCCACCATGCCTAATATCCCACACTTCGAGGAAGGATGTCAGCTCTCCCTGACTCTGGAGGTCACCATTAGGCCTTTAGGGGTCGGGGACACCGCTACATACTAAACAGATGGTTCCATGTACACTAAAGTATAAAGCATAAAACATACATATATTTATATCAAATGCAACACAACATCTGCCCTAAAACTCACAGCCATACAGGTGTTAGAGTCAAAGAGTTAGGTTAAGGGAGATTGATGGCAGAGAAATAGCTAATAGCTATGAGAGGAGGGCCAACAACAGCAGGGATCAGGACAAGAGCAAATTATTAATGATTGAAGTTGTTCAGACAGAAAATGAAGGTGGATTCAAGATAGATGTTGCAGATTCAAAGGGTTATATTGAGGAGATGAAACCTTCCATTTTATTTAAAAGACACTTGCAGAGGGAACTTTACATTTCCAACAGTGTCAATACCTTAGCTCTCTCTCTAGGGGCAATAGCTATCTGCAGATTAAAGTGGTTGTAAACCCTTCCATATACCCAACGAAGTGACTGGCCTCAGGTGATACACAGACATAATTCAAATCCTCTACATACAGTGAGGAAAATAATTATTTCATCCCCTGCAGATTTTGTATGTTTGCCCACTTACAAAGAAATGAAGGGTCTATATTTTTTATCATAGGTGTATTTTAAATGATAGAGACAGAATATCAACCAAAAATGCAGAAAAAAACACATAATACAAATGTTAATAAAATGAGTTGCGGTTCAGTGAGTAAAATAAGCATTTGATCCCCAAGCAAAACATGACCCTTGTTGGCAAGCACAGAGGTAAGACGTTTCTTGTAGTTGGTTACCAGGTTTGCACACTAGGCATGTGCATTTCGTTTCGTTCCGAATCGAAATTCGGACGAATTTTTCATTATTCGGAAATTTGGATGCATCCGAATTTCCGAATTACAAAAGTAAAGAATTTAAACGAATCCGAAAAAAAAACGAACGAATTCGAAAACAAATTCGAATCGAATTCGAAAACATATTCGAATCGAATTCGAAAACATATTCGAATCGAATTGGAAAACATATTCGAATCGAATTGGAAAACATATTCGAATCAAATTCGAAAACATAATCGAATTCGAATCGAATTCGAAAACATATTCGAATCGAATTCGAAAACATATTCGAATCGAATTGGAAAAAAATAGAAAACGTTTTTCTAAAAAAAACAATAAGGTAGAATATAAAATAATAAAGCATATATATATATATATATATATATATATATATATATATATATATATATATATATATATATATATATATATATATATATATATATATATATATATATATATATTTTTTTATTCTCTTCTATTGTTTTTTTATGCTTTTCTTTTCTATTATTTTATATTCTATAATAGTCTTTTCAAATTCATTCTATACAAAATTCGAATTTCGGAACATGGCTTCTGAAGTTTAAATTTCGTATAGAATGAATTCGAATTTGAATAGAAAAGATTAGAACAGAAAATAATAGAAAAGATTAGACTAGAAAAACAATAGAACAGAATAGAAGAAAATATAATATATATATTATATTTTCTTCTATTCTGTTCTATTGTTTTTCCAGTCTATTCTTTTCTATTACTTTCTATTCTATTCTAATCTTTTATATTCAAATTTGATTTCGGTCTATATGAAATTCGAAATTTGGAAGATGTTTTATATATATATATATATATATATATATATATATATATATATATATATATATATATATATATATATAAAAATAATTTTTTTCTATTCTGTTTCATTGTTTTTCTATGCTATTCTTTTCTATTCTATTCTAAACTTTTCTATTCGAATTTGAATTCATTCTATACGAAATTCGAATTTCGGAAGATGGCTTCTGAAAGTGGAATTTCGTATAGAATGAATTCAAATTTGAATAGAAAAGATTAGAATAGAAAATAATAGACTAGACAAACAATAGAACAGAACAGAATAAAATATAATATATATATATTTTATTCTATTCTGTTCTATTTTTTCTATGCTGGTCTATTGTTTTTCTATTCTTTTCTATTATTTTCTATTTTATTCTAATCTTTTCTATTTGAATGCGAAATCATTCTATACGAAATTTGAATTTCTGAAAATGGTTATACAGAAACAGAATGAAATAGAATGAAATCGAATTCTAATAGAAAAGACTAGAAAAGAAAAACAATAGGACAGAATAGAAAAAAATTATATATATATATATATATATATATATATATATATATATATATATATATATATATATATATATATATATATATATATATATATATATATATATATATATAAAACCATCTTCCGAAATTGTAATTTGGTACAGAATGAATTCAAATAGAAAAGATTAGAATAGAACAGGAAATAATATAAAAGAATAGCATAGAAAAATAATAGAACAGAATAAAAAAAATATAAAATATTCTATTCTAATCTTTTCTATTCAAATTCATTCTGTACCAAATTCCAATTTCGGAAGATGGTTTTATATATATATATATATATATATATATATATATATATACATATACATACATACATATATATATATAAAATATTTCTTTCTATTCTGTTCTACTGTTCTATTGTTTTTCTATTCTATTCTTTTCTATTAGAATTTGATTTCATTCTATTTCTATATAACCATTTTCCGAAACTCGAATTTTGTATAGAATGAATTTGAATTCAAATAGAAAAGATCAGAATATAATAGGAAATAATAGAAAAACAATAGAACAGAATAGAAAAAATATAATTAATATATATATATATATATATATATATTAGGGTTGTCCCGATACCGATACTAGTATCGGTATCGGCACCGATACCGAGCATTTGCCCAAGTACTTGTACTCGGGCAAATGCTCCCGATGCTTCCCCCGATACCTTGACAGTCAGCGGTGATCGGCGCGTGGGGGAGTTACAAGCTTCTCCCCCCCGCGCGGCTTTCAGCTGCTTTAGTGACATACAGCGGTGATCGGTGCTTGTAACTCCCCCACACACATCACCGCTGACTGTCACCTCATCCCCCTTAGTCCCCCACCGTTCCAATGTCCCCCTCCGCTGTCCTGCTCCGTTGCATTGTCCCCCTCCGCTGTCCTCCGCCGCTGCATTGTCCCCCTCCGCTGTCCTCCTCCGTTGCATTGTCCCCCTCCGCTGTCCTGCTCCGCTGCATTGTCCCCCTCCGCTGTCCTCCGCTGTACTCCGCTGTTCTCCGTTGCATTGTCCCCCTCCGCTGTCCTCCTCCGTTGCATTGTCCCCCTCCGCTGTCCTGCTCTGCTGCATTGTCCCCCTCCGCTGTCCTCCGCTGTCCTCCTCCGCTGCATTGTCCTCCGCTGTCCTCCGCTGTCCTCCTCCGCTGCATTGTCCCCCTCCGCTGTCCTCCGCTGTCCTCCTCCGCTGCATTGTCCTCCGCTGTCCTCCTCTGCTGCATTGTCCCCCTCCGCTGTCCTGCTCCGCTGCATTGTCCCCCTCCGCTGTCCTCCGCTGTCCTCCTCCGCTGCATTGTCCCCCTCCACTGTCCTGCTCCGCTGCATTGTCCTCCGCTGCATTGTCCTCCGCTGTCCTCCTCCGCTGCATTGTCCTCCGCTGTACTCCGCTGTCCTCCTCCGCTGCATTGTCCCCCTCCGCTGTCCTCCTCCGTTGCATTGTCCCCCTCCACTGTCCTGTTCCGCTGCATTGTCCCCCTCCGCTGTCCTCCTCCGCTGCATTGTCCTCCGCTGTCCTCCGCTGTCCTCCTCCGCTGCATTGTCCCCCTCCGCTGTCCTGCTCCGCTATCCTCCGCTGCATTGTCCTCCGCTGTCCTCCTCTGCTGCATTGTCCCCCTCCGCTGTCCTCCTCCGCTGCATTGTCCTCCGCTGTCCTCCGCTGTCCTCCTCCGCTGCATTGTCCCCCTCCGCTGTCCTGCTCCGCTATCCTCCGCTGCATTGTCCTCCGCTGTCCTCCGCTGTCCTCCTCCGCTGCATTGTCCCCCTCCGCTGTCCTGCTCCGCTGCATTGTCCCCCTCCGCTGTCCTCCGCTGTCCTCCTCCGCTGCATTGTCCCCCTCCACTGTCCTCCTCCGCTGCATTGTCCTCCGCTGTCCTCCGCTGTCCTCCTCCGCTGCATTGTCCTCCGCTGTCCTGCTCCGCTGCATTGTCCCCCTCCGCTGTCCTCCGCTGTCCTCCTCCACACTGCATTGTCCCCCTCCGCTGTCCTGCACCGCTGCATTGTCCCCCTCCGCTGTCCTCCGCTGTCCTCCGCTGTCCTCCTCCGCTGCATTGTCCTCCGCTGTCCTCCTCCGCTGCATTGTCCCCCTCTGCTGTCCTGCTCCGCTGCATTGTCGTCCTTCGCTGTCCTCCGCTGTCCTCCGCTGTCCTCCTCCGCTGCATTGTCCCCCTCCGCTGTCCTCCTCCACTGCATTGTCCCCCTCCGCTGCATTGTCCCCCTCCGCTGTCCTGCTCCGTTGCATTGTCCCCCTCCGCTGTCCTCCGCTGTCCTCCTCCGCTGCATTGTCCTCCGCTGTCCTTCTTCTTTGCTGTGTCCCCCTCCGCTGTCCCCATCCGTTCCGGCTTTCCGCTGTCCCCCTCTCTCTTCCTCTGTCCCCTCCGTTCTGCTGTCTCTCTCCGCTGTGTGACTGGACAGAGTCAGCTGACTCTGTCCATTCACATAACTGAAACATTGTAATCTCCTGTGATTACGATGTGTCAGTTTATGGATGGAGAGGAGCCGCTGCCTTCTCTCCATTCATTTTCAGTGCAGCTGAGGCTGCAGAGAAAGGGACTGGGGAATCTCTATCCTCGGTCTCTTTCTCTGTCTCAAGGGGGAGATATCAGAGGTGTGTTAAGACCCCTGATATCTCACCAAAGCCCCCCAACAGGGCTGATTAAAAAAAAAACACACACACACAAAGTGCAATAAAGAATAAAAAAAAAAAAATTGTAAAAAATAATAAATGTAAATGAAAAAAAAAACCATAAAAAAAAAAAACACACACACACAGGCACCGTTCACTCACCCCAACCCCCCCCCCCACCCCCCTAAAAAAAAAACAAAAAAAAAAAACACTGTCACGTGACATTAAAAAAAAGTATCGGTAATCGGTATCGGCGAGTACTTGAAAAAAAGGATCGGTACTTGTACTCGGTCTTAAAAAAGTGGTATCGGGACAACCCTAATATATATATATGTATATATATATGTATATATATATATATATATATATATATATATATATATATATATACATATATATATATATATAAAACCATCTTCCGAAATTCGAATTTCGTATAAAATTAATTTGAATTTGAATAGAAAAGATTAAAATAGAGTAGAAAGAATAGACTAGAAAAACAATAGAACAGAATAGAATAAGATATAATATATATATTGTATTTTATTCAGATCTGTTCTATTGTTTTTCTAGTCTATTCTTTTCTATTATATTCTATTCAAATTCGAATTCATTCTATACAAAATTTGAATTTCAGAAGCCATCTTCCGAAATTCGAATTTCATATAGAATGAATTCAAATTCGAATAGAAAAGTTTAGAATAGAATAAAAAAGAATAGCATAGAAAAACAATGAAACAGAATAGAAAAAAATATAATATATATATTATATTTTATTCTCTTCTGTTCTATTGTTTTTCTAGTCTATTCTATTTCTATTATTTTCTATTCTAACCTTTTCTATTCAAATTCGAATTCATTCTATACGAAATTCTAATTTTAGAAGCCATCTTCCGAAATTCTAATTTCGCATAGAATTAATTCAAATTCGAATAGAAAAGTTTAGAATAGAATAGAAAAGAATAGCACTGAAAAACAATGGAACAGAATAGAAAAAATATATAATATATATATATATAACCATCTTCCAAAATTGGAATTTGGTACAGAATGAATTCGAAAAGAAAAGATTAGAATACAATATATTATATTTTTTTCTATTCTGTTCTATTGTTTTTCTATGCTATTCTTTTATACTTTCTATTCTATCCTAATCTTTTCTATTGGAATTCGATTTCATTCTATACGAATTTCAAATTTCACAAAATGGTTATATATAGTTTACTTTTTCAAATTCAGTTAATGTTTTTTTCGAATGCGGTAGAATTTTTTCTAATTTTATCGTTTTTTTCGAACGTGGTAGAATTTTTTCGAATTTGACAGTTTTTTTCCAATGTGGTAGAATTTTTTCGAATTTGACAGTTTTTTTCCAATGTGGTAGAATTTTTTTGAATTTGACAGTTTTTTTCGAATGTGGTAGAATTTTTTCGAATTTGATAGTTTTTTTCGAATGTGGTAGAATTTTTTCGAATTTGATAGTTTTTTTTCGAATGTGGTAGAATTTTTTTGAATTTGACAGTTTTTTTCGAATGTGGTAGAATTTTTTCGAATTTGATAGTTTTTTTTCGAATGTGGTAGAATTTTTTCGAATTTGATAGTTTTTTTCCAATGTGGTAGAATTTTTTCGAATTTGAGTTTTTTTCCAATGTGGTAGAATTTTTTCGAATTTGATAGTTTTTTTTCGAATGTGGTAGAATTTTTTTTGAATTTGACAGTTTTTTTAGAATGTGGTAGAATTTTTTCGAATTTGATAGTTTTTTTCGAATGTGGTAGAATTTTTTCGAATTTGATAGTTTTTTTTCGAATGTGGTAGAATTTTTTTGAATTTGACAGTTTTTTTCGAATGTGGTAGAATTTTTTTGAATTTGATAGTTTTTTTCGAATGTGGTAGAATTTTTTTGAATTTGACAGTTTTTTTCGAATGTGGTAGAATTTTTTCGAATTTGATAGTTTTTTTCGAATGTGGTAGAATTTTTTCGAATTTGATAGTTTTTTTTCGAATGTGGTAGAATTTTTTCGAATTTGATAGTTTTTTTTCGAATGTGGTAGAATTTTTTCGAATTTGATAGTTTTTTTTCGAATGTGGTAGAATTTTTTCGAATTTGATAGTTTTTTTTCGAATGTGGTCAAATTTTTTCGAATTTGATAGTTTTTTTTCGAATACGGTCGAATTTTTTCGAATGCGGTCGAATTTTTTCGAATTCGAATACGAAACGAATTCCGAAAACGAATGTAACGAATGCAACGAATTTAACTAAACGAATTTAGTTAAATAACGAATCGAAACGAAACGAAACTAAACGAATTTTTTCATCCTGCACATGTCTATACATCTCAGGAGGGATTTTGGTCTTGTTTACAGATCTTCTCTAAAGCCCCATACACACTATCAGATTTTCTGCTGATATTTGTCTTCAGATTTTCCAAAACCATGTAGTGCAAGGGCCTGCCTGATTGCATACAAATTGAAACTCCTAAGGTTTGACCTCATATTATATGGTTTTGGTAAATCTGAAGGAAAAAATCAGCAGAAAAACTGATAGCGTGTATGGGGCTTTAATCCTTAAAGGTTTCTTGGCTGTCTCTTGGCAACTCAAAGTTTCAGCTCCCCCCAATTATTTTCTATAAGATTAAAGTCTGGAGACTGGGTAGACCACTCCATAACCTTATTTAAAGCGGTGTTCCGGCCGAAATTATACTTTTTAAATAAAAATACCCCTATAATACACAAGCTTAATGTATTCTAGTAAAGTTAGTCTGTAAACTAAGGTCTGTTTTGTTAGTTTATAGCAGTAGTTTGTTATTTTATAAACTTACAGCAGGCTGTGGCCATCTTAAGTGTGGGCATCTGAAGCCAGACTGTATTTCTTCCTGGATCTCATCCTTGCAGATCTCACACATGCTCAGTGCAGCACAAGCAGTGTAATAGGTTTCAGGTCAGGTTTCCATAGCAACGGCAGTTTCAGAGGAAGTTGCCACCCCATCCCAGAAGGCCTTGCAAACAGGAAATGATGCGATGGGCCGCGGCCAGGGAGGAGGAAGTGAAAAATGAATACAGCAGATATACACTAGGTGCTGAGAAAAAAAAATTAAAAAATATCCAATTTGTTTACAGAGCACAGTTTAGTGAGGGATGCTGAAGAGTTGTAAAAGTGGGTGGAACTCCACTTTAATATGCCTCTTCTTGAGCCACTACGTTGTTGCCTTGGTGGTGTTTTGGGTCATTGTCATACAGGAAGACCCATCCACGACCCATCTTCAGTGTTCTGACTGAGGGAAGAATGTTCTCATCCAAGATTTTACAATACATGGCCCCGTCCATTGGCCTCTCAATGCGGCAAAGTCTGCCTGTACCTTTAGCAGAGAAACAGCCCCAAAGCATAATGTTTCCAACTCCGTGCTCAACTGTAGGGATGGTGTTCTTTGGGTCATAGTCAGCATTTTTCTTCCTCCAAAAACGGCAAGTTGAGTTAATTCCAAAGAGCTCAATTTTGGTCTCATCTGACCACAACACCTTCTCCCAATCCTTCTCTGAATCATTTAGATGTTCATTGGCAAAATTCATATGGGCCTGTACATGTACCTTCTTGAGGAAGGAGCCTTGCGGGTGCTGCAGGATTTTAATCCATGTCAGCCTATTTTGTTACCAATGGTTTGTTTGGTCCCAACTGCCTTGAGCTCCCATGTAGGTCTGGGATGATCCCTCACTTTTTTTTATGATCATTCCTACCCCATGAGGCAAAATCCAGACCGAAGGCGATGATGATTATTTTGTATTTCTCCGATTCGCGAATAATCACTCTAACAGTTGTCTCCTTTTCATCAAGCTTCTTGCTGATGGTCTTGTAGCCCATTCCAGCCTTGTGCAGGTCTACAATCTTGTCCCTGACGTCCTTTGACAGCTCTTTGGTCTTGCTCATGATGGTGAGGTTTGAATGGAAGAAAGAGAGAAGGGTGTCTTTTATACACACAATGAGTTGTCATTAGGAAACTTCTTAAACAGGACTAATCTGTGTACCACATGAGTACCTACTGTAGCCAGTCAGTGGGAGCCAGAATTATGGTTGGTTGGAAAGGGATCAAATATTTATTTTACACACTGAAATGCAACTCAATTTATTGCATTTGTTTTATGCGTTTTTTCTGGATTTTTGGTTCATATTCTGTCTCTATCATTTAAAATACACCTATGATAAAAATGATAGACCCTTCATTTTTTTGTAAGTGGGCAAACTTACAAAATCAGCTGGGGATCATATAATTATTTTCCCCACTGTAGGATGTACCTCTTTATCTGCAGTATTCTCTCCTCTACAGCCTTTCAAAGTCCAGAATTTATACAGCCTGTCTGAGCTGTGAGTACAAAAGATGGGGAGCTGAGGTTACGCTCTGCAGAGCTCTGTGAGGAGAGCTCTGGAAGCTGATTGGAGGGAAGGGACACACCCCCCTTCTCATAGCACACAGGAAAAGAGCTGAGGCTGTCAATCAGCTGGAGAGCCCTCCTCTGTCACCTTTTTTCTCTTGGTGTAGAAGAGGAACGAAGCAGCGGACAGAAATGACACTTATGCCCTGTACAATTTAGGATTTTTCGACAACAAAATCCATGTTTTTTTTCCGACGAATGTTGGCTGAAACTTGTCTTGCATACACACGATCAGACAAAGTTGGTCGGAAATTCCGAACATCAAGAACGCGGTGACGTACAACACGTACGACGAGCCGAGAAAAAGGAAGTTCAATAGCCAGTGTGGCTCTTCTGCTTGATTCCGAGCATGCGTGGAACTTTGTGCGTCGGAATTGTGTACACACGATTGGAATTTCCGACAACAGATTTTGTTGTCGGAAAATTTGAGAATGAGCTCTCAAATTTTGTGTGACGGAAATTCCGATGGAAAATGTCCGATGGAGCCTACACACGGTTGGAATTTCCGACAACAAGGTCCCATCGGACATTTTCCGTCTGAAAATCCTATCGTGTGTACGGGGCATTAGTGTTCCTAATGGAGACGAGTACACACTATAGAGGGATATGCTTTGTTCATATTTCATGTCTGAGGTTGGCAACCACGTTAAGGTACTGCATTAATAAAACATTTTAAATTAAATTTTTGGTCTCCCTGTAATGAGGGAGGCATGGTGTGATTAGTCAGGTCTGCTCTGGACTCTAAAGGCAAGGGCTCAGTTGCTTCCCCCTGTCTCCCATGGGATACTGGGACATAGTGGGTGGGAGAATCATGACCCCAGCCCGCATATGAATATCTCCCTAGCCAATCCCTGGTTCATATGCCGGTGACCAGCAGGGGGTTGAGGGAGATATAAATGGGTCAGAGTCTAGGACAGAGGTCTCTTGGTTCTGGGGGAGTAAGACCCAGCCTCAGTGCTGTGGATTCCCTAGGAGAGTCACCTTGGACTGCACCATTTCTGTGGGGTTCCAGCTACAGTTTGGCTAGGGGACCTCGGCCCTATCCTTCCTGGAAGTTCTCTTGGAAAGTTCACTGGCCAATCCAGGACACAGGCTGCTGGAATCCTGAAGTTTGCTGACCCTACAAATGGCTGCTTGGAAAATCAGGAACCAGCCTTCTGGGTCTACAAACTTTCACTAACTCTCCTAGAAGATCTTTAGCTACTAATCTTTGCATCCGGGACTTCATCTCTATTGGGATTCCTGTTTGTTTGCTACTCAGCTTTACAACTTAGATTCCTCATTATCAAGTTCTAGTTCTTTGGAGTATCCCCTAGGCTCACCCCTACCTTATCCACGATCAGCCCCAAAACAAAACCCAAAAAAAAGGAGCTGCATGGCCTGTTCACTGAAAATGGTGTGTGCCTGGCTGCTGTGTGCCTACTAGGGAAAGGAACCTGGGATCAAATCACCAGACCAATGAAAAAGATAGGTCGGGGGCCCAATTAGATTTTGTTGTATTAGCAGAGATTTAAAGTGGTATTAAAGGCTTGAGGTTTTTTTTTTTTCTCCTTTTAATGTAGCACTACCCCCGTAGGGGCTGCAAGTGACAGGGTTCCCCACTGCTGCACAGCCAGGCACATAGCATCTTTAACTTGCATCCAGACACAAAAAACAGTCCTTGAGCTTTATTTTGTTTTATTGAGGGGATTATAACTTGGATGGGGATAGGAATTATGGGATGCCAAACTTGAAAGTGGCAAAACCAGAGACAACCACTGGTCCCAGCTCTACTTCTGCAGGAAAATGCTAGCCTACCTGGCTGCCTCTTTACCAGCCCACCTGGCTGCTTCTATTCACCAGTCTACCCGACTGATTCACAGGAGATCTCCCAGGGCAAAGGTTTGATGAAGACTTAAGCACACCGCTGTCTTTTAGAGACTCTCCCCTTGTCAGTCCCTGCACCATGCTGATCTACTCACTCTGCATCCAAACCCCAGCCCGAGGCAGAGCACCCCCTCCTCCAGACTGGGGTGTTCACCTCAAGGGCCACTGACGGCACTGCATCTCCATCTTCCACCTGACTTCCTGCCTAGCATGACTTATGTCTATTTAAAGGCCTACTTAGTCCCTCTGCCAGGTCCAGCTACTGGGGAAGGGCTCATAAATATGCGGAACAGCCCCTCCTAGCCCCCGCCCACTAGTTTTCAGAATATTCTCCAACATTCTAGAACCAGTGAGAGGCACCAGAGAGCTGTCTGAACGCTGATAACCCTGACCCAATTTCAGACTCACGGGATTAATCATGAGTCAGGATGAAGTTAGCCTACTCTCACACTAGAGGGCGCTACATAAATAGCAAGCATGTTATACTTACCTGCTCTGTGGAGTGGTTTTGCAGAGAGCAGCCCCGATTCTTCTGTTCTGGAGTCCCCCACCAGAGCCCATGGCCACTCCCTCCTGCCAAGTGCCCCCACAGCAAGCATTATGTTATTATTATTATTGTTATTTATTATTATTATTAATTCATTACGTTCCATTCGTTTGGATACGGCATTCGTTATTTTGGATAATTCGTAAAAACGGAAAAAAATTTGTATGTGTTACATTCACTAACAGCCAAATTTGAAAGGAAATTACAATACCTATAATTTAATAGTTAGTAATAGTTAAGTTATAATTAGTTAATTATTATTTCAGATTTCCGAATTTCCGAATATCCGAATTTATGAATTCACTAATTTACTAATTGACTAATTTACTAGTTTACGAATGTACGAATTTACGAATGTACGAATTTACGAATGTACGAATTTATGAATGTACTAACGTACGAATTTACAAATTTTTCGATTATGCGAATTTACGAATATTCTGAAAAATTCGTTAAACGGGTTTTCATTCATTTGGATATTTCCGAATGAAAGAATTTGTCGAAATTCGTTAAAAAACGAATTTGGAATGAAATGAATGTCTGATGCTAGGCCAACGTCGTTATGTCTATGGGGTCCCAGTGACCCGTAGCCCACACAGTGAAAGCGATCGGGCTGTCCATTCCGATCTCAGGAGTCCTTGATGTTGGGAGAGTTTTTTGCGGTTGCAGGAAACGGAGCGCTCGGTGTAACCGCGAGAAATAGTCTGAGCTCTGCAAAGAGATCTCACAGCGGGAAATAAAAGTGCAGCTCTTGATAGCCGGCTCTCAGAGCTGGAAATGGATTTGATAAACAGATTGACTATCTGGATGTTATGTTCCAAATAGATAGGTCAGAATCAATCTATTGGTCTGAACCGCAATCGTTCCTGGTAATGTAGCCACTATTCTCCCACTGATTGATGGCACGCGCCGCTTCCTTTGTTCCCTCCATTACAGGGGACGCCGCTTTGATTTCAAATTATTTTTGCTGCAGGTTTCTTCCCTTGGGTGGTAGCGGATGTTCCTGCGTACTGCTGGATGCGCAAACCCCGTCCTAAAGTGAAGGAATTCTCAAATGTTAGGCCTCGGTCACGTCAGGCGATTTGAAATCATGAACAGAATCGCCGCAATTCCAAATAGCAGCAAAAAACGCAAGGCACATCCGGGTGCCGTTATTCTTAATTATTATTATCTTAATTATTGCTATTCTTAATGACACCCCAAATGTGATGCAATTTTGCCGCGACTGTCACGTTAAACCACTTCTGGACCCCCGCACGCCGATATGCGTCCTAACTTTGAAGAGGGATATCTTTGTTATGGCAGCAGCTGGCTGCCATAACCCCGGTATCCTGTTCTTCGGCGGGCGGTCCGGTTATGATAATAGTGGTCTCTGCGGCGGATTCGCCGCAAGATCACTTTTATCGGCGGCGGGAGAGTGGCCCCTCCCGCCGCTCTCCAGTGTCCTCCGGAGCCGTCGGTAGTGGCGGAGGCGATTGGATCCTTATCCTTCCTGGATATGGAGATGAGTGAGGGGAAGATGGTCCCCACACGTCTCCATACCATTGCAGGGCGGAAGCAACTTCAAAACGTAACTTCCGCCAATAGCTCTTAAAGGGCCATTTAAAAAAAAAAAAATTCAAATGCCATTTTTTTTTTTAATTGCATTTTAGTGTAAATATGAGATCTGAGGCCTTTTTGACCCCCCAGATCTCATATTTAAGAGGTCCTTTGCTTTTTTCTATTACAAGGGATGTTACATTCCTTGTAATAGGAATAAAAGTGACAGTTTTTTTTTTTTTAATAAAAAAATAAAAGGGAAAATAAATAAGAAAAACAAAAATAAAAATTTTAAACGCGCCCCGTCCCGCTGAGGTCGTGTGCAGAAGCGAACGCATACATGAGCAGCGCCCACATATGAAAACGGTGTTCAAACCACACATGTGAGGTATCGCCGCAATCGGTAGGGCGAGAGCAATAATTCTAGCCCTAGACCTCCTCTGTAACTCAAAACATGCAACCTTTAGAATTTTTTAAACGTCGCCTAAGGAGATTTTTAAGGGTAAAAATTGTCGCCATTCCACGAGCGGGCGCAATTTTGAAGCGTGACATGTTGGGTATCAATTTACTCGGCATAAAATTATCTTGTACAATATAAAAAAAAGGCCTAACTTTACTGTTGTATTATTTTTGAATTAAAAAAAAGTGTATTTTTTAAAAAAAAAGTGCGCTTGTAAGACCGTTGCGCAAATACGGTGTGACAGAAAGTATTGCAATGACCACCATTTTATTCTCTAGGAGGTTAGAAAAAAATATGTATAATGTTTGGGGGTTCTAAGTAATTTTCTAGCAAAAAAAACTGTGTTTTAACTTGTACACAACAAATCTCAGAAAGAGGCTCGGTCCTTAAGTGGTTAAAGGGGCTGTAAACCCTCAAAGTTTTTCACCTTCTATGCATTAAGGTGAAAAACCTCCTGTGATGCCCCCCAGAGCCCCCCTTTTACTTACCTGAACCCGATCTTTCCAGCGACGGGGACAAGCACACCAGCTCCAGCCGCTGTCTCGGGTCCTGATTGCATAGATTGATATCAGCGCAGCCATTGGCTCCCGCTGCTGTCAATAAAATCCAATGGCGCGGGAGCCAGGGGGCGGGGCCGAGTCCTGATGTCTGTGTCAATGGACGCATGAGCAGGACACGGGAGCGCGCCCGCACTAGTGCCCTGAGGGAGAGCGCATCTCCGACGGGGCACCCGAGAAGGAGGAGGAGCCAGGAGTTCTGCTTAAGGACCCCAGAAGAGGAGGATCAGGGCTGCTCTGTGCAAAACCAACTGCACAGAGGAGATAAGTATGACATTTTTTTTGAACCTTTACATTTCCTTTAAGCTTTGCCACAAAATTACATGACACTTATCACACAAAAAGGAGCAGGAGCTTCTTTTGTGCATAGGGCAGCCTATTGAAATATAGACATGTGCGATTAGTTTCGTACGAATCGAAAATTCACACGAATATCTGGAAATTCGTACTTTCGTGAGGATCCGAAATACAAATTTTTATGCATACGAATTTTGTACGAAATCCGAAATTTCGTTTACGAACTTCGGATAATTTTGTCATAACGAACTTTCGTTATTGTTACGAAAAGTTAACGAAACTAATGCCCTGTACACACGGTCGGATTTTGGGATTGTGTTGTCGGACATTCCGATCGTGTGTGGGCTCCATCGGACTTTTTCCGTCGGAATTTCCGACACACAAAGTTTGAGAGCAGGCTATAAAATTTTACGACAACAAAATCCGATCGGTTAAATTCCGATCGTGTGTACACAAATTTGATGCACAAAGTGACACGCATGCTCAGAATAAATAAAGAGACGAAAGCTATTGGCTACTGCCCCGTTTATAGTCCCGACGTACGTGTTTTACGTCACCGCATTCAGAGCGATCGGATTTTCCGACAACTTTGTGCGACCGTGTGTATGCAAGACAAGTTTGAGCCAACATCCGTCGGAAAAAATCCATGGATTTTGTCGTCGGAATGTCCGATCAATGTCCGACCGTGTGTACGGGGTATAAAAGTTAAAAACCCAGGAAGTCAGCACAGCACAGGGATAGTGGGAGCCCCTCATAATGATAAATTTATCATAACCAATGATTAGTTATTGTTATGAAAAGTTTACGAACCTAACGAAAATTCGTATTTTGTACGAATCCAAATTGGATTTCGGACACGAATTACGAATTAATTTTAATAAGAAAAGGAACAAAACGAAACAAATTTATTGACGGCGCACATGTCTAGAAATGAATGGGCTGGCCTGTGTGCAACATGAGGAAACGTGTGTAAATCGTACTTCAACCACTTCCCGCCCGCCGTTTCGTAAAATGACGGTGGGCATGATGCACTCTCGTTCTGGGACGACGTCATATGACGGTGGCCCAGAACCGCCACACTTGCGCACCCGTGGGGGGTGCGCAGTGCGGTGATCGTGGTCGTGCCATGTGGGCCGCCCGATTTCCCTCCGCGTCAATGGACAAAAGTTGAGACTTTCCACCAATTAACTTTCAGTCCAGATAAGGCTGAAAATCGGGAGAAAATATTAAGGGCCTCTTTAAGAGAGGGTCCAGGGTCATTGAGAAAAAGCACTAAGTCATCGACGTATAATGCTAGTTTTTCAGTGATGGTACCTACTTGTATGCCCTGTAGACATGTGCGCCGTCAATAAATTTGTTTCATTCCATTCCGTATTAGAATTAACTACTTGACAACAGGGCACTTAAACCCCCTTCCTAACCAGACCAATTTTCAGCTTTCGGTGCTCTCACACTTTGAATGACAATTACTCAGTCATGCAACACTGTACCTATATGAAATGTATGTCCTTTTTTTCACACAAATAGAGCTTTCTTTTGGTGGTATTTAATCACTGCTGGGTTTTTTATTTTTTACGCTATAAATCAAAAAAGACTGAAAATTCGATAAAAAAAAAAAAAAAATTCTTCGTTTCTGTTAAAAGTTATTGCAGAGTATTGGCTAGTATTGGCAGAGTATTGGCTAGTATTGGCAGAGTATTGGCTAGTATTGGCAGAGTATTGGCGAGTATTGGCAGAGTATTGGCGAGTATTGGCAGAGTTTTGCAGTGTTTTTTGCAGTGTTGCAGAGTATTGCACAGTGATGCAGAGTATTGGCTAGTATTGGCTAGTATTGGCTAGTATTGGCGAGTATTGGCGAGTATTGGCTAGTATTGGCAGAGTATTGGCGAGTATTGGCAGAGTATTGGCAGAGTATTGGCGAGTATTGGCAGAGTTTTGCAGTGTTTTTTGCAGTGTTGCAGAGTATTGCACAGTGATGCAGAGTATTGGCTAGTATTGGCTAGTATTGGCGAGTATTGGCGAGTATTGGCAGAGTATTGGCAGAGTATTGGCGAGTATTGGTAGAGTATTGGCAGAGTTTTGCAGTGTTGCAGAGTATAGCACAGTGATGCAGAGTATAGCACAGTGATGCAGAGTATAGCACAGTGTTGCAGAGTATTGCAGATTATTGCCATTATGTATATTGAGCAGCGATGTGGGCACTAAACATCCAGCCCACAGCGCTGCCATCTCTCCCCCTCTCTCCCTCCGCACTGTACCGATCGGTACAGAGAGGGGAGGGAGGAACCGGCGTCATTACGTGACGCCGGTTTGTTTACATGTGATCGCTCCGTCATTTGACGGAACGATCACGTGGTAAACGGCCGGCGATCAGCGGCTATTTACCGTGATCCGTGATGCCGGAGGACCCGGCGGTCACGGATGTTCCTGAGTGGGTGCCCCAGGGGGCGCGCGGGAGCAACATTCTGGAATGATGTCCACCCAGAACTAGCCGACCGCGCTGTTGCCGTCTTTCGGCAATGGCCCGGTCGGCAAGTGGTTAATTTGTATTTCGTAATTCGTGTCCGAAATTCAATTTGGATTTGTACGAAATACGAATTTTCGTTAGGTTCGTTAACTTTTCGTAACAATAACGAATGTTCGTTATGAAGAATTTATCATTATGAGGGGCTCCCACCATCCCTGTGCTCTGCTCATTATGAGGGGCTCCCACCATCCCTGTGCTCTGCTCATTATGAGGGGCTCCCCCCATCCCTGTGCTGTGCTCATTATGAGGGGCTCCCCCCATCCCTGTGCTGTGCTCATTATGAGGGGCTCCCACCATCCCTGTACTGTGCTCATTATGAGGGGCTCCCACCATCCCTGTGCTGTGCTCATTATGAGGGACTCCCACCATCCCTGTGCTCTGCTCATTATGAGGGGCTCCCACCATCCCTGTGCTGTGCTCATTATGAGGGGCTCCCACCATCCCTGTGCTGTGCTCATTATGAGGGACTCCCACCATCCCTGTGCTCTGCTCATTATGAGGGGCTCCCACCATCCCTGTGCTGTGCTCATTATGAGGGACTCCCACCATCCCTGTGCTGTGCTCATTATGAGGGGCTCCCACCATCCCTGTGCTGTGCTCATTATGAGGGACTCCCACCATCCCTGTGCTCTGCTCATTATGAGGGGCTCCCACCATCCCTGTGTTGTGCTCATTATGAGGGACTCCCACCATCCCTGTGCTGTGCTCATTATGAGGGACTCCCACCATCCCTGTGCTGTGCTGACTTCCTGGGGTTTTTAACTTCATCATAACGGATAATCCTAATTAACGAACATTCTTATTTTGTCTGATTCTGTTGTAATGGAATTTGGATCCGAAGTTTGTAAACAAAATTTCATATTTCGTACAAAATTCGTACGCATAAAAATTTGCATTTCGGATCCTCACGAATGTACGAATTACCGGAAATTCATACGAATTTCCGTTTCGTACGAAGCTGATCGCACATGTCTAATGCCCTGTACAGTAGTAGATTTACGGAAGGCGGTGGCAAGGGGCTCCATTACCAGGGCGGACAGAGATGGGGAGAGTGGGCACCCCCTGTCTGGTTCCACCATGTATTGGGAATGTCTCAGAGGGCATACCTCCCAATTTAATTGGTTCTGTTGGGGATTTGTACAATATGGTGGCCCATCCAGAACGGAGTTTTAAATATCACTAACTAGATGGTAAGCGTGGACAACCCAGGAAATGGCGGAGTGTATTTTCTAAGTGGCGGCTTTGAATAATTCAGCACATTTAGGAGAAGTTACCGTCCCGTCTCACCGCCGTAAAAGGAGAATTGCTGGGAAGTTAATGCACTTGTAGAGTTAAATTGAACGCGGTATAAAGAATAAGATTGCATGACTTTTATTCTGGCACTAAACGAAATCTGCTTTTCCTGGAGATGGGGAATTTATTAACTAATTTGTTGGCAGAAAGGCTTTATAATTCCTTACGAACATCATTCTACGTCTACATGTTTCTATAAATGAAAAATTAAATTGCTGTACAGTTGTTGAAGGTTTCAGGCAAACAAATGTAAATGATTTTTTTTTCTCTCTTTTGGCCCAGAATGATGTTTTTGTCCCTATTCGGAGAAACACTGGAGGAGTAATATTTCAACACAACTGCTCTTTTCCTTTAAACCTTTCCACAAGTTTTAATAAATTGTTTTCCTGCATTGGAAATAAATTCCTGACATGTATAGAAACACTGTGGGTTTTTTTTTTTTAACCGCTTTAACCACTTGCTTACCGGGCACTTAAACCCCCTTCCTGCCCAGACCAATTTTTAGCTTTAAGCGCTGTCACACTTTGAATGACAATTGCGCGGTCATGCTACACTGTACCCAAATTAAATTTGTATCATTTTTTTCACAAAAATGGAGCTTTCTTTTGGTGGTATTTAATCACCTCTGGGGTTTTTATTTTTTACTAAACAAACAAAAAAAGACAGAATTTTTTTTAAAAAAAAAACATGTTTCGTAGTTTGTTATAAAATTTTGCAAACGGGTAATTTTTCTCCTTCATTGATATTCGCTGATGAGGCTGCACTGATGGGCACTAATGGGCATTGATGGGCTGCACTGATGGGCACTGTTGGGCTGCACTGATGGGCACTGATAAGACGGCACTGATGGGTGGCACTTATGGGCATTGATAGATGTCACTGATGGGCACTGATAGGTGGCACTGGTGGGCACTGATGGGCACTGGTAGGTGGCACTGATGGACACTGGTAGGTGGCACTGATGGCCACTGGTGGGTGGTATTGATAGGCAGCACTGGTGATGAGGCACCGATTGGTGACATTTATAGGTGGCACTGTGGGCACTGATAGGTGACACTATGGGCACTGATAGGTGCGCTGGTGGGCACTGATAGGTGACACTATGGGCACTGATAGGTGCGCTGGTGGGCACTGATAGGTGACACTATGGGCACTGATAGGTGCGCTGGTGGGCACTGATAGGTGGCACAGGTGGGCACAGAAGCCTCTGCAGAGGCTCTCCACGATCAGGACTGATGTCCCTCTCATAGCCGCCGGTGATCAGCTTTTTTTTTTTTCTCCTCACGCTACCAGCATGAGGAGAAAAAATAGCCAATTACCGGCTCTGTTTACATCACATGATCAGCTGTCATTGGCTAACAGCTGATCATGTGGTAAGGGTCGGGATCGACCCCTTATGTTGCGTACACACGATCGGAATTTCGGCCCGCAAAAGACAGACAAGAGTTTTTTATCAGAAAATGCGACCATGTGTATGCTCCATCGGACTTTTGCTGGCCGAATTCCAGCCGCAAAAGATTGGGAGCATGTTCTTAATTTTTCGGTCGGGAAAAGTTCCTATTCGGAAATGCGATCGTCTGTATGCAATTCCGATGCTCAAAATTCCTACGCATGCCCGGAAACAATTAGACGCATGCGCGGAAACAATTCGACGCATGCTCGGAAGCATTGAACTTCATTTTCTCGGCTCGTCGTAGTGTTGTACGTGACCGCGTTCTTGACGGTCGTATGCTCAGCGAACTTTTGCGTGACCGTGTGTATGCAAGCCAAGCTTGAGCGGAATTCCGTCGGAGAAGCCGTCATATCTTTTTCCGACCAAAATCCCTATCGTGCGTACGCGGCATTACTCTGATCTGTGATCAGCCGAGTCTCATAGACTTGCTGATCACAGAGCGCGTCGCACGCTTCCTACAGGGGGTGAGCAGGCTACTCGAGCGCAGGAGGACGACTATGGACGCCCTCCCAGCAAAGTAGGTCCGCGCTGTAGCACGGACGGGAAGGGGTTAAGACAGCCCCGCGCAGGTATACTGTGGCAGGGCGGCCCCCCTGTGCGAAATCATGTACCTGTATGTAACTTTGTGCACGGGGGGTCTGGGGCATGCTCTGCCGGGCGACCCTCTCCCACTGTGATTGGACACAGCGCGAGCCAATCAGCGGGTCTGGCGGACGCGATATCGTCCGGGGGCTCGTCGATCGTTTTGAGGAGAGGCAGAACGGTGGTCTGTCTATGTAAACAAGGCAGATCGCAGTTCTGTGAGAGGGGAAAATGGAGATCTCTCTGTTTTCTTCCCATCAAAGCACATCCCCCACAGTTAGAAAGCACTCCCTAGGGACACATTTAATCCTTTGATCTCCCCTGATGTTAACCCCCTCCCCTGCCAGTGTAATTCGTAAAGTACTAAGTATAAAATTGATGCGCTTTAAATAAATAGTGCACAATATGCTGCTGCGACTAAGCTTAAATCCAGGAATAAAAAATGCATACATGTGAATAAAGTAGATAAATAATTATGGTGCTAATACATGTGTTAAAATTGCCAAAATAAATCTTCAAATTGGTGATGTGACGGTGAATATAAATAAAATAATAATGACACTCTGAGTACAATGTCCAGATAGAGATAAATAGTGGGGGAAAGTGAAAATAATTAAACAGTTCCTTCCCTTAATCCAGATTGATTGACTCACTGGGTTAGATCGTTTGTATCGGGATATTTCGTTTTTCTTGCATCCCACTTTAGCCATAATACTGCTGATGATTCGGCTCTCAGGATAAAGGTTTTATGCAAAGCAAGCGAAGAAAAAATAGATCATTGTGCAGTGAACTTACTAGATAGTGCACAAGCAAAACAGGGACAAGAGATACACTCACAAACTCCCGGTCTATTGGAAGCATTCAAATATGCAGATTGCAGTCAGTCGCTGTGGATGAAGTTTCCCATAGAGAAACAGCTGCTGTTAACCTTCAGGTGTATTGCTGCACTGAACGTCCTAAGCTCCTCCCACGCGTTACATCACTGACACGTGACTTTCATTGTAAAGTAACAATGCATATTTTTTAGCACCGATCACTGTATTGGTGTCACTTTTCCCCAAAAAGTGTCAGTTAGTGTCCGATTTGTCCGGCGCAATGTGGCAGTCCCGCTAAAAATCACTGATCGCCGCCATTACTAGTAAAGAAAATAAATAAATATAAACTCCATAAAAATATTTCATAGTTTGTAAATGCTATAATTTTTGTACAAACCAATCAATATACGCTTATTGGGATTTTTTTTACCAGAAATATGTAGCAGAATACATATTGGCCTAAATTGATAAAGATAAAGAATTGTCTCTGCCCTGTAATCACCTCCGAGCACCGTTCCTTGGCTCCACCCCCTACCTACCCCCCCCCCCCCGGTACCGCCACTTTTAGAGAATACAGAACCAAGTATTATTGTATTATTTTGTGGTGCTAAATAATTTGTATGGAATTTGTTACCGACAACAAGAAATACAGTAAAATAGATTTCCTATAGCTAGCAACAATGGGCCCCCCCAGCAACATTAGATGCCCAACAGCCAGCATGAATAGACCCCTCCCTCAACCCCTCAACAGTAGATCCCTCCTGGCACTGATTGACCCTCCCAGCAACATATGACCCCCCCCCCAGCAGCAACAGATCTCCTCCAGCAGCAATAGACCCCCCCTCACAAAAATAGATCACCCTTAGCTCCCAACTGTCCCTGATAACAAGGGACTGTCCCTGATTTGGAGCAATGTCCCTCTGTCCCTCATTCCTCCTCATTTGTCCCTCGTTTTGGTCTGATCTATATAGATGTATATAAAATGTACTTTTTATCCATCAAAAAGTGTTTTCCAGCCCTAAACCTTTCATCTGAATTCTAAATTGCTGCATTTTTAAATTCCAAAAGTCAATATAAAGGAATAGTAGTGGTAAAAAAAGGCACTTGTGGGTTTAACCAATCTTGTTTTTTTGTACAATTCTCCTTTAAGGGGGCGTGGCAAGGGGTGTGTCCTATACCTGCATACTTTTGCTGATAGGTGTCCCCCATTCCCATCTCAAAAAGTTGGGAGGTATGGATCACCCCCAGCAACAATTGATTCCCCAGTAGCCAGCATCAATAGAACCTCCAGCACACCCCTTGCCATTACATACATTCAGTGCTAGAGGTGCCAGAACGGCGTTCCCCCGCGTTCCCGCTAAAAAAAAAGCCCTGGTACTAGCACATTGAAGCCAAACTCCAGTTTACACTTTATTATCAGGAACAGCAGGAACAGCAAACAGTGTCCTTTTGGATAAAGATTTTGTGTGAATACATAAAAGCTGGTCATTGTAAGCACACCTGTCAGTGTAAAGTGGTTTGTCTCAACCAGTGGCAGCCGTCCATTAACTCTGACACACCGCATCTCCGATCTAGGTAGAAAGCATCTGACGGTGGCTCTTTACCACATAATCAGCTGTCAAGAGTTACACACCACACCAACAATCGCCCGGCAGGCGCGCGACCGGGGCTTATCCTGCTGGACGTCATATTATATCCAGTCAGGATAACGCAACCTCGCGGTTAACCACTTGCCGACCACCGCACGCCGATGTACGTCCAAAATTTAGCGGCGGATATCGTTGTTATGGCAGCAGCTAGCTGCCATAACTCCGGTATCCCCGTTTTCGTGCGGCGGTCAACTTTCAGATAAAAGTGGTCTCTGCGGCGGATTCGCAGCGAGATGACTTTTATCGGTGGCGGGAGAGGGGCCCCTCCCGCCGCGATCTGGTGCCCTCCTTCGCTTACCGGAGCCGTCGGTAGCGACGGAGGCAATCGCGTCCTTCTCCGTGCTGTGCCTGGAGACGAGTGAGGCTAAGATGGCGCCCACTCGTCTCCATGACACTGCTGGGCGGAAGCGACGTCAAAACATCACTTCCGCCCATACGTCTTAAAGGCACATTTTTTTAAATGACTTTTTTTTTTATTGCATTTTAGTGTAAATATGAGATCTGAGGTCTTTTTGACCCCAGATCTCATATTTAAGAGGCCCTGTCATGCTTTTTTTTATTACAAGGGATGTTTACATTCCTTGTAATATCCTGTTTCCCCGAAAATAAGACCTAGCGTGATTGTCATTTTTTTTAATTACTTTTTTTTTCTTTCTTTTTTTATTGCATTTTAGTGTAAATAGGAGATCTGAGGTCTTTTTGACCTCCAGATCTAATATTTAAGAGGTCCTGTCATGCTTTTTTCTATTACAAGGGATGTTTACATTCCTTGTAATAGGAATAAAAGTGACACAATTTTTTTTTTTAAAAACTGTGTAAAAATAAATAAAATCATGTAAAATAAATAATAAAAATAAAAAATGTTTTTTTAAAAAAACCCCGTCCCGTCGAGCTCGTGCGCAGAAGCGAACGCATACGTGAGTAGCGCCCGCATATGAAAATGGTGGTCAAACCACACATGTGAGGTATCGCCGCGACCGGTAGAGCGAAAGCAATAATTCTAGCCCTAGACCTCCTCTGTAACGCAAAACATGCAACCTGTAGAATTTTTTTAAACGCCGTCTATGGAGATTTTTGAGGGTAAACGTTTGATGCCATTCCACGAGCGGGCGCAATTTTGAAGCGTGACATGTTGGGTATCAATTTACTGGGCGTAACATTATATTTCACAATATAAAAAAAATTGGGCTAACTTTACTGTTGTCTTATTTTTTTATTCAAAAAAGTGAATTTTTTCCAAAAAAAGTGCGCTTATAAGACCGCTGCGCAAATACGGTGCAAAAAAAAGTATTGCATTGACTGCCATTTTATTCTCTAGGGTGTTAGAAAAAAAAAACAATATATAATGTTTGGGGGTTCTAAGTAATTTTCTAGCAAAATAACTGTTTTAAACATCTAAACACCTAAAATCCAAAACGAGGCCGGTCCTTAAGTGGTTAAAGAGTCATTGTAATCGTTTGATGAAGATTTTTTCTTTTGTTTTTTCACTTTGCCAAATTCGAATCGAAAAAAAAAAAATCTAAAGTTTTCAATTCAAAAAGTGTATCGATTCGAACACTTCGATTAGAAAAAATATGTACATTCGAAGAAAATTCAAAAAAGACATAAAAGGAAATCTGAATAAGGATTCCGAATACGAATCTTGAATACGAATTGAACGGATCAACCGAAATTACCGAAACAAAATAACTAGATTAACGAATCGAAAGTAAACACATTTTTTCGTCATGTCTAAAGTGGAAGTGTTACACTGGTAGAAAAAAAAAATGATAGGTTTTAATTTTTCACTTTCATAATCAAATCTTTAAAAAATATAGGCGGCTCCTCTAGTTGCTTTGGGTCAGCATCATGCAGTAAAAGGCTTCCTGTGCTCCCATTGGAGGACGTGTCGACGGAATGGTGTTGACGGAATCTGTGGCCGCCACGTAGCTGCTTCTTTTAGCGGTCACATCAGTGCATTCCTCTTACCGCAGCAAACACTTTTACTGAGATGAGATTCTTGGCTCAGATCTATGAATGAACTGCGCTCCTCGCTACAAAACACTCTTATATGATAATAGATTCTGCAAAGCTGCACATGGAATTAGAAGTGATTAGATACAATGTAGCAGATTTAACGGTGTTGTGGCCTGATATACATTACAGGAATTGAACCCCTAAATTTTTACTGTGGTGGCCCATAGCTGGAGACCACCTTTAGAATAATTGCAGAGCTCCCCCCCCCCCTCAAAAAATAAAAAAAAGACTGCAAGCCTTAACGCGGCAGTAAACTGCCACAAAAAATAAAAAAATCTTGCATGTTTAACCACTTCGGCCCCGGAAGATTTGGCTGCTGAATGACCGCGCCATTTTTTACGATTTGGCACTGCGTCGCTTTAACTGACTTTTGCGCGGTCGTGCGACGTTGCACACAAACAAAATTGACGTCCTTTTTTCCCCACAA
>JBBDGP010002306.1:0-42500 GCA_037952835.1 Lithobates septentrionalis | reverse complement strand
CACATTAGCAATGTATAGAGTATATTTGTTTAAAGTTAGGACTAGTTTAAAGTTAGCTTCATTTAAAAGTACAGTGCTTTTCCTTCAAAAATAAGGACATTTCAATGTGACCCCAAACTTTTGAACGGTAGTGTATATATATATATATATATATATATATATATATATATATATATATATATATACACACACACATATACAGTATATATATATCTGTTACAATATTACTAGCGTTTGCTGCCTCCATTTGATAGCAAGGAAAGGTTATACATCTATAAATAAAATGAAAAATACAATGAATAAAAAATACTCATCATTGTAATTGTGACAGCCAAATATTGGAAACACCAGCAGGACATTAAAAATGTATTAAAAGTTAATAGCACTGATTCTGTTAATTTGATTTACATCCAGGTTATGTTATAGGACCAAATACAAAACACGCTTTCCTCCAAGCAATTGAATTGATGGATATATCATAAAAGAAGAACACAGTTCTATTTTTTTTTTTTATTGCAGCAGAACAATCCTTAAAGCTGAACTTCAGACAAACAGCTAAATACACAGATGACATACATATATATAAGAGAGCTGGTTTACCTGCCAAATGATTTGTGTCTCTGTCCATCCAGCCCTGAGATTAACACAGCTCTCCAGCAAAGCTGCCAAGGGAGGAGACATGATTATTCCCTGTTCCAGTTCAGATCTTGTCCCTAGCCCAGCACACAAGCACTGCAACGCAACTGTCTGACTTTGTATGCTGTTTCTCCCTCACTGACTCTAAGCTCTGCTGTGCAGGGGCTGCAAGAGGACGATGCCAAGTCAAATTCAGTTACTTGCTTGCATTTAAAAAATACACTTAGTATTTTCAATGTTATTTCTCATGTATCAGTTTTCCCGTTTCTGCCTTATATTTGCTTGTGCTGTTGCCACAACACCTTTAGGTTTACTGCCAGTGCAACCAGGTCCCAGCCTTCTGACTTCCCTTGTACAAGTTCTATATCCCTTGTACAGTGTTCTATGGTTTCAAGAGCTGCTAACAGCTACTGTTGTTTTTTTATTTATTTTTTTAATCCCAATTCATTTCCCAAACATCAAGACACCCATTGGCTATGACTAAAGAATGAAGGCAACAAATTAGGTCAACCATTGGCCATGATGTAAGAATACAGACGCTCCTTGACTGCAACCTAAAAAATAAAGGCACCATTGACTGTGACCTAAAACTGATAGCACTAACTTGCTAAGGCATAAGAATAAAGACACCCAAACCTGAAATATTGTTATCTATAATTAAACCAATAAAAATAATTAAATATAAAAATAAAAATAAAAAAAAAGAATAAAGACACGCATTGGCTTTGACCAAAGAATGAAGGAAAAGAATGAGGTCAACAATTGGCCATGACCTAAAAATAAAGTCACCCATTGCCTATGACCTAAGTATAAAAACACTCATAGGCTATAAGAAAAAAAAAAGGCACTCATTGGCTATGAGAATAAAGACACCAATTTGGCTATAGTCTAAATATAAAGGCACCATTGACTATGACCAAAGACTGAAAGCACCCATTGGCTAAGACCTAAGAATAAAGATGCCCATTGGTTATGACCAAAGAATGAAGGCAAAGAATGAGGTCAACCATTGGCCATGACCTAGGAATAAAGTCACCCATTGGCTATTACCTAATAATATAGACACCCTTTTGACTATAATCTAAAAAAAAAAAAAAAGGCACCCATTGGCGATGACCTAATAATAAAGAAACCCTTTTGGCTATAATCTAAAAAAAAAAAAGGCACCATTGACTATGACCTAAGAATTATAGCAACCATTGGCTAAGACCTAAGAATAAAGACCAGAGAACGAAGGCAAAGAATGAGGCCAACCATTGGCTATGACCTAAGAATAAAGTCACTCTTTGGCTATAATCTAAAAATAAAGGCACCATCGACAATGACCTAAGAATGATAGCACTTATTGGTTAGGTCCTTGGAATAAAGACACCCATTGACCCATTGACCATGACCTAAGAATAAAGTCACCCATTGTGTATGACCTAAGAATAAAGACACCCCTTGGCTAGAACCTAAAAATAAAGGCACCCATTGGCTATGACCTAAGAATGAAGACACCCATTGGCTATAATCCAAAATAAAGGCACCATCAACAATGACCTAAGAATGATAGCACCCATTGGCTAAGACATAAGAATAAAGACACCCATTGGCTTTGACCAAAGGATGAAGGCAAAGAATGAAGTCCACCCTTGACAATGACCTAAGAATAAAGTAACCCAATGGCTATGGCCTACCAATAGACACTCATTGACTAGAACCTAAAAATAAATGCACTCATTGGCTATAGGCTAAGAATAAAGACACCCATTTGGCTATAATGTAACAATATAGGCACCATTGACTATGACCTAAGAATGATAGCACCCATTGGCTAAGACCCAAAGAAAAAAAGCAAAGAATAAGGTCAACCATTGACCATGCCTTAAGAATAAAGTCACCCATTGTGTATGACCTAAGAATAAAGACACTCATTGGCTATAACCTAAAAAAAAGGCACCCATTGGCGATGACCTAAGAATAAAGACACCCAATTGGCTATAATTTAACAATAAAGGCACCATTGACTATGACCTAAGAATTATAGCACCCATTGGCTAAGACTTAAGAAAAAAGGCCAAAGAACGAAGGCAAAGAATGAGGTCCACCATTGGCCATGACCTAAGAATGAAGTCACTCTTTGGCTATGACCTAAGAATAAAGACACTCATTGGCTAAAACCTAAAAATAATGACACCCAATGGCTATGACCTAAGAATGAAGACACCCATTGGCTATAATCTAAAAATAAAGGTACCATTGACAATGACCTAAGAATGATAGCACTCATTGGCTAAGACCTAACAATAAAGACACCTTTGGCTATGACCAACAAATGAAGGCAAAGAATGAGGTTAACCATTGGCCATGACCTAAGAATAAAGTCACCCATTGGCTATGACCACGGAATAAAGACACTGATTGGCTATAATCTAAAAATAAAGGTACCCATTGGTTATGACCTAAGTGTTAAAATACCCGTTGGCTATAATATAAAATGAAAGGCACCATCAACAAAAACATAAGAATGATGGCACTCATTGCCTAAGATCTAACAATAAAGACACCATTGGCTATGATCAACACATGAAGGCAAAGAATAAGATCAACCATTGGCTATGACCTAAGAATAAAGACCCCCATTAGCTATAACCTAAAGAATAAAGGCACCCATTGACTATGGCCCAAAAAAAGAAGGCATCCATTGGCTATGATATAAAAATGAATACACCCATTGGCTATGATCTAAGAATGATTGCATCCATTGGCTTACATCTAGGAATAAAGACGTCTATTTACTATAACCCATTTCCTATGAACTAACATGCATCGACACCTCATGGAACCAACTGACCTCTCATGCATGCCCCCATGTGCAAATACTTCCTTGGACCACAACTGAATAAAGTTTTTCTGTTGTAAAAAGAAAATCAATATATGACTCAGGTAGCCAAAGTAGGAAGGACAAAGCTATTCCTTTCCGAAGCTTTAATACACACAAGAATTTACTGTCCTCGACCTTCTATGAGCCTTGCGTTTTTCTATCCGTGCTGTGACATTTAAGGACCTGCATGGAAAGAATTATCCGAGGGTACAGATCTTTCTCCAAAGAAACAAGAATAAACTCACCTTTCCCTCTGGATATACAGCCCTCCTGCGAGCCGGATGACAATGCTTTAAATAATATCCATTCTAATGAAAGTGGAGGTCGCAGCTTGCTGAGGACCAGTTACAGCATAAGTTAATGCTCCGGATAGATCTTCCATTTTTTCATAACTCTTTCCAGTATAAATATCTCTTGACTTTTTCATTGTTTGAATAAATGACTACAAGGCAAGGGCTTCCAAAAGGTTGCAGATTAAAGTGGCCTTTATTGTTAAAAGCATAATTAAATAATACTTGGATTTATTCTCACTATCTGTTGGAGAACTGGCTCGTCTAGATAGAAATTAGATCTGGGGTAAAAGGGACAGAAAGTCATTGCGGTTATAGCAATTTTAATTGTCCTACATAGGTTATCATGAGTGAGCTAGTGCAGTTACGTTTTAAAGCAGCACAGTGGTTGAAAGGCACCGCTGCCTTGCAGTATTGAGGTCTTAGATTCAGCTCAGGGGCAGATCCGGGGGGGGGGCAATGGGGGGCAATTGCTCCCCCTGAGAAAATAGTAAGTGGGTGAACTGGCGGGTGACTGAGCAGGCCACCAGGTGAGCGAGCAGGTGGGCAGGCTGGTGATCAGCCTGGCAGGTGACTGAGCAGCCTGGTGGGCGGTCAGGCTGGTGAGCAGGCCAATGGGTGGGCAGGCTTGTGAGCGGTTCGGTGGGTGAGCGGGCTGGCGTGTGACTGAGCAGGCCGGCGGGCTGGTGAGCAGGCTGGTGAGGGGGCGGGTGAGCAAGCAGAGAGAAGACATCATCTCTCACCGCCCACCCTGCATCACCGCAGTTCAGCTCTGATAGAACACATCACTGTGCAGGTGCGGGCAGCAGAGAGATTACATCCTCTCTCACTGCTTGCCCTGGCTCTTGGACACCGTCACTGGCAAATGACAATCTGCATCTTGTGGCAGGCCACATTGGCAAGTGACAATCCACATCTGGTGGCAGGCGACGTGACAAGTGACATGGCAAGTGACAATCCGCATCTGGTGGCAGACAACGGTGGCAAGTGACAAGCTGCATCTGATGGCAGGCAACAGTGGCAAGTGACAAGCTGCATCTGATGGCAGGCGAAGGTGGCAAGTGACAGGATGCATTTGATGGCAAGCGACAGTGGCAAGTGACACTCTGCATCTGGTGGCAGGCAACGGTGGCAAGTGACAAGCTGCATCTGATGGCAGGCAACGGTGGCAAGTGACAAGCTGCATCTGGTGGCAGGCAACGGTGGCAAGTGACACATTCAGGGCTCCCACTGATTCTGCATTATGGTGAGTTAAACTATTCAATTTTATATTACAATGTAATAATAGAAATATTGCACTTCAATCATCCTGACACCATATTAACCATTGTGCCGTGATGATTGAAGCGGAAAAACACCAGCAATTGTCCCGACAAACTGCCCCCAACAATTTACTGGCAGTGCCCCTCCCGAGACTAGACTCTGGATCCGCCCCTGGTTCAGCTCCTGTTACCCACTTGGAATTTGCATGTCCTACCACTGTTGGTGGATTGCCCCTTCAAGCAGGGCCTGAGAGTTACAATGGGTGCCGTGTTTAGGGCCTGTGTACAAAGATGTCGAACACAGGGGCAAGGCAGGTACAGCCATAAGGAAGCATGCGCGTAGGTCAGTCCGAATCAGGATTTAAAGGTCCTCCAATTTCAAAGCGGAAGCATAACCATTGTGCTTTATTGGCAAGAGTTAACGCGTTGAGTATTCATGCCGATCAGCTGGTTTATCAAAGTGGCCAAGCAGCTCGGAGGTTACTGGTGCTTGGAAACGCCTGCCTTCGAAAACCAACTGGTTTCCCATCTGAGGTCTCCTAAGCAGAAGCGGCCTGGCCTGGAAAACCCAATGGAAAGCCTTTGGTAGCCAAACAAAAACAAAGCACTTAAAGAGGAACTGCAGTCTGCTCACATAATTTGTAATAAAAACATCTTTGCCATTCTGAAGGTTGCCTCCAACCATTTTGCATATTATCGCTTTCATGGACCTGTAAGGAATTGTTCTGGCTTGTTTGCACTGGGATTATGCTGAAGCTGTCTGAACTTCCGGCTGTTGATTATCGCCCAGTGAACACAGAGATTTCTGGTGAGAGACGCTTGGACACCCCTTCAGTGGATCTTTGGATCCAAAAAAACGCTTTGTGACCCCCCTGAGTAAGGATGATCGCAGACTTTCTGGTAATCCTTTTATCTAACTATGGCGATGGGTATCACGCTGCCAAGCATCTGACCAACGCTGTCCACCTCTAATGGGATCTCCTCCATTGAATATCAGTTTTACATGAACTTTTTCTTTTTATGGGATCTCTTCCATTGAATATCAGCTATACATGAACATTTTTCTTCTTTATTCATTTATATTCTTATATTTTCACTGTAATTCAATATTGCACAATATTGCACATTTGTTTATTGCACATCTGCACTTTACAGTTCCTCATTTGCTATATATATATATATATATATATATATATATATATATATATATATATATATATATATTGTGTTAGCCATATGTGAATTTTTTTTACCATTTATCTAGTTTCTTATACCTTTATTCATCATTGCACATTAGTTATAGTGGTATTGCATATTGTTTATTGCACGTTTGCACTTTATTGTTATTTATCACATGCTGTTAGGCATTGTGTCATCATTAGTCACAGTTTAACTTTAGCGCTGCACTTTATATCTTGACTTATATTATTTGATATATACTGTGATTCTGTACTTGCCAAATATGCTGCAGAAATCTCCCTCCACTAAGTCTGGCAGCAGCCATTTTAACTGTGGGCAGCTGAAGCTGCTGCCTGTTCACTTCCTGGATTTACACAGACACACAGAGGTGGATTTGAATTGCCCGGCCCGCAGTAACAATGTCCCGCCTCCTGTGATCACGTCACACTGATTCAATGTCCTGCCATTGTCCTGATAAGCAGGAACGCAGATTTCTGCCTTCCCCTAGTACAAGCACCTCCCACGGTTTAGTAAAGCACAGGCTAGGAACACATTTAACCCATTGATCACCCCAAATGTTAACCCATTCCCAGTCAGTGTCATTAGTACAGTGACAGTACATATTTTTTTAGCTCTGATCACTGTATTAGTGTCACTGGTCCCCAAAAAGTGTCAAAAATGTCAATTAGTGTCCCGACTGTCTGCTGCAATATTACAGTCACACCACTATAAGTAGCTGTTTGTTGCCATTACTAGTAAAAAAAAAAAAAACAAATAAAAAAAAAATATCCTATAGTTCGTAGACGCTATAACTTTTGTGCAAACCAATCAATATACGCTTATTGGGATTTTTTTTCACCAAAAATATGTAGCAGAATACATATTGGCCTAAATTGATGAAGAAATTAGGGTTTTTTTTACATTTTTTATTGGATATGTTTTATAGCAAAAAGTAAAAAATATTGTTTTTTTTTTTTCAAGATTTCGGTCTGTGTTTGCTTATGAGTAAGCACTTGGCGTAAGTGTGAAACGCGTCAGATGTTCTGTACCACCCCACAGTGGTGCCCTGTGTACCCCATGATCCTGTTTTTTACGAATAAAGACGAACATAATTTATTCCGGTGTGCGGCTGTCCGGATCTCTTCGTTCATCTATACCTGTGTTTGCTTATAGAGCAAAAAAATTTAAACCGCAGAGGTGATCAAATACCACCAACAGAAAGCTCTATGTGATTTGGGTACAGCGTCACACGACCGCGCAATTGTCAGTTAAAGCGACGCAGTGCCGTATCGCAAAAAATGGCCTGGTCAGGAAGGGGGGTAAATCTTCCGGGGCTGAAGTGGTTAATGTATTTTGACCAATGATAACACCATAAACCTATGAGTGATCACTTGAACAGATAGGATATCCCTCTTTTTAATAATAATTCTTTTTTAATCTACTTACACCATCATTGGCATAACATCATAGAAGTGATAAAGGGACACACATACAAAGTGATGGATGACAAATTCACGGATCCTTTGCTGTTTATTCTTCTAATGCTTTTAGGAAAATATGTCACATTTAAATAACCCATTTAACAGCTGGATTTATCTGGGTCAGGTCTCTTTCATCACAGCCCTGGGAACATCTGGATATCCTATTCTTCAATGGAAAAATCCCAGTCTCAGTAATATTCACTGTATTTATTATAACACAAACATTCTGCTCAGCCTGTTCAGTTTAAACATTTGCCATTTACAAATGACACAGAGTTGATTCAATCAAGGATTTATTGTTGGTTTTTCTACGCAAGACCTGCCGCATTCAGTTCCACTTGTTCATTGTATATTGGATGGGTGACCTCAGTCTAAAATTCTTATTTGCATACGAAGGTCTTCACCTTCGCACCAGAAGGCATTAAGCATTATAAATGCAGCACAGTGGCTCAGTGGTTAGCACTTCCACATTGTAGTACTGGTCCAAATCTAGGTCTGGGCACTATCTGCATTGTGTTTGCATGTTCTCCCTGTGTGCGCCGTGCATGGGTTTCCCCCCACGCTCCAAATATGCTGGCAGGTTAATTGGCCCTAGTATATGTATGTATGAAAGATAAGGACCTTAGATTGTAACTACTTGAGGGCAGGGACTGATTTGAATGCATAGTACATGTAAAGTGCTGCTTAAAATAATGGTGCTGTATAAAAAACCTGTGGAAATAGATGCAGCTTAAAGCCAGTGATTTATTTCTTGGTTTTATAAATTATATTTAAAGCCCAACTCAGGAAAATCTGATTTTAATTGTGGCTGCACCTGCACTACAAGATTTGACTGCTTGTTTGTTCTATCTGAGAGTAAAAGAGCTTTTACTTATCAGATTCTCCACTTCCCTGGCCAACAGCACTTCCGTATGATCTGGTGGAGAACTGTCCCTCACGGTGACAACATCTAAACCAAGTCTATGAACAGCAAAAGAGTCTTGATGACATCAGGACCTTAGACTGCTGGAGCATGTGGGAGAAGACACTGTGACCTCAATGCATTGTCTAATTGGGCGACTGTGTGGCAGATGAGGTTAACTGTTGATAAATGTAAAGTTATGCACTTGGGGGCTAAGAATATGCATCATATATACTAGGGGGAGTACAACTGGGGGGATCTGTAGTGGAGAAGGATCTGGGGGTTTTGGTAGATCATAAGCTCAATAACAACATGCAATGCCTAGCTGCGGTTTCCAAAGCGAGCAAAGTCCTTTCTTGTATTAAGAGAGATATGGACTCCAGAGAGAGAGATGATTTTGCCCCCCTGTACAAATCATTAGTAAGACCTCATCTGCAATATGCAGTTCAGTTTTGGGCACCAGTTCTCAAAAAGGATATCGGGGAACTGGAGAAAGTGCAGAGAAGGGCAACCAAACTGATAAGAGGCATGGAGGAGCTCCGCTATGAGGAAAGATTAGAGGAACTGAATTCTTGAGAAGAGGAGATTAAGGGGGGATATGATCACCATGTATAAATATATAAGTGGTCCATATAGTGAACTTGGTGTTGAGTTATTCACTTTACGGTCAACACAGAGGACAAGGGGGCACTCTTTACGTCTAGAGGAAAAGAGATTTCATCTCCAAATACAGAAAGGTTACTTCACAGTAAGAGCTGTGAAAATGTGGAATAGACTCCCTCCAGAGGTGGCTCTGGACAGCTCAGTAGATTGCTTTAAGAAAGGCCTGGATTCTTTCCTACATGTACATAATATAACTGGGTACTAACATTTATAGGTAACGTTGATCCAGGGAAAATCCGATTGCCTCTCTGGGATCAGGAAGGATTTTTTTCCCCTGCTGTAGCAAATTGGATCATACTTTTCTGAGGGGGGGGGGGGGGGTTGCCTTCCTCTGGATCAACTGTGGATATAGGATTGGGTATATGGGATTGTATGATATTTTTTATTTTAATTTTTTTTATGGTTGAACTAAATGGACGTTTGTATTTTTTCAACCTGACTAACTATGTAACTATGTGGGGACCAGTCTAGCAGCGCAGTTCAGCCAAAGATCATGTATGTAAATCTACTTGTCTATGCCCCAGTCATGATCTGGAGTCAGGCTCGGGGACCAGTAGCTATAGTAGTAGTGAGTCTCCCACTGACCAGCTGGATAAGTGCAGCAGCAGGTCACCCTGGCAGATGGCACAGGCTCACCTGAGGTGTGGAGTCTAAGTACTAATTTGTATGCAGCAAAGACCCTGATGGTGAAGATGGGGTTTGCTGCATGTTAGTACGAGTTTGCGGTCCTCAGGATCGCCCCACTAGGAAGTGAGCAGGCTGGGGTCCAGTAGCAGATAAAACAGGTAGAGATCAAGCAGAAATGTAGTCGGTAAACAAGCCAAAGACTGGTAATAGGTGGCTGCAGGTTGGGACCAAGCAAAAGCATAGTCAAGGAACAAGGGTCAGTAACAAGTGGTAGCAAAGATATGGATAGCAGCAGGAGAGACAAGAGCGAGATATTGGCTGGAGCAAGCACAATAATATGGAAAACAGGAAGTTCAAAAGAATGGCTTTAATAGGAAGCTCATGGGAGGAGCAAAGGGTTCATGGTTCAAGACAAACAAGGCAGGATCATTCAAAGAATTGTCATGGGGCCTGTCCAACATTCCAGGTGGCTCAGCAAGAGGAGACTTTACAAGACACACTAGAGTTTACAGGTCCAGACAGGGCAGCCATCAGAAATTTTTGGGCCCCTTACACAGCCTTATTCCTGCCCCCCCCCTAGCCCACCCCCCAACATTCCCCGGGGCTTGCCCACGGGCCATCCTACCGAATCCGCACACTGGCCACCTCACCTGTACGCACTCAATCCTGTATATATGTCAGCCTCCCTCACACCTGTATATATGCCCGCCCCCCCCACACACACACACCTGTTTAAGTGTCAGCAGCCCCCACACACCTGTATCTATGTCTGCCCCCCCACACACACCTGTATATATGTCAGCCCCCCTCCCACACACCTGTATATGTGTCAGCCCCCCACACACACCTTTATATATGAAACACGCAAGGTTCTGGCCCTTCTCTGTTCACAAAACGCCCCCCTCCATTTTCTTTCACACCCTCTACTTGTAAAGAAGATCTTCCTACCTGGTCCCAGCTTGTTTCACCATGCTGAAATGTTGCTGGCACCGAGAAGCCCTGTACACGAGGGGTGCACATGCACATAGTAGCCAGAGGTGGCAGCAAAAAGCTTGATGCTGAGATCGCTTCTGTAATGCACAACACGGCTCCCCTTCACCCGTCCTTCCTTCTTCTGGTCCGGGCGGGCCCCGGGGCCCCTTACCGTTGTAACGGCTGTACCCCCCTGATAGCAGCCCTGGGTCCAGAGCCGGGCCCTGACAGCCCACTAGAGCTAAATGAGCAGTTAACACTTGCTGTATGGGCACAGCCCCACTGAAAGGGAGTATTTCCATGTTTTCTGGAGTTCAACTTTAAGTTCAGGCACATTTCTGTTTTATAAGTAACTACACTATATAGGCAAAAGTTTGTGGATACCTGGCCATCACACCTATATGAGTTGCTGAACTTCCCATTGCAAAACCATGGACAGTAACAGAGTGCACCTTTACCCCCTTTGTGACACTAAAGCCTTGACTCTTCCAGGAAGGGTTTCCGCATTTGTGAGGTCAAGTTCTGTTGTTGGATGTGAAGACCTGGCCCACAGCTGACTTTTCAGTTCATCCCAAAGATGTTCAATAAGGTTGAAGTCAGGGCTCTCGAGTTACTCCACACCAGACTGGGCAAATCATGTCTTTTCTGTGGTGGCTTTGTACACAGGGGTACAGTCATGCTGGAACAGAAAAGAGAGTCTCCCCCAAACTGTTACCACAAGGTTGAAGTGTATAATTGCCTACAACCCTGGTCCCAACCTGCGGCCCTTTGGTATCTGATGTGCGGCCCTCTGACCTCAGCTGTCTGTAGCGGGAAAATTGATTAGGGTAATAACATTGGTCTCTACTAGCATCCTTTAACATATTCCTAGTTTCATATTGTCTTCTGTAGCATATCCCCAGCCAAAATGTACCATGTCCACTCTCTGACCTTCATTTCCTCTATTAGGTCAGCAGTTTCTGACAGTCGTCTCAAGAATTACATATAGTGAACATTATGATTCTTTGATGCTGTCAGGGGCTGCTTTTGAGGCGTCCTTTGACTCATAAGTTGACAACCACTAGACTACAATGGATTTTTAGCTGTAGAATTATCAGTACCCTTCACTGGAATCACCTCAACTGAGTCATTTGATATAGTATTCACATACACATATGGCCATATAGTGCACATGGTCTAAACTGCAATTGCATCACTTTACAACCCATCATTATTTAATCAGTGAACAATGAGACCCAGTTATTCCACCATTGGGCATTGAGTCATCTTGCTTCTGACTCAGCATAGAGAAGATGCAGCACAGTTGTCAATCTCTGACGTTCCTATGAGTCATGTGACATTGCTGTCAGCATATATCATTGGCCGCAGGGAATAGCTTGGCTGACGCACACCTCATCCGGCCCGAGTGGTTAGCAGGTAAAAGCAGCCTCAGCTCGATTCATCCAAGCCATGTCCCCAACAGGGCTTAATCAAGGAGGTCATTATGAGTACTGTTTACCCTGCTTAGGGCCATGTAGGGAATGGAAAGAGTGCATCTGAAACAACTGATGGAGCAGGTTGTGAAGCCACAACTATGTCAACAAGTTTGGGGAATGTAAAGGTTACTTTAAACGTTCTGGTGCAAAATGTGGCTAAGCGATCGTGGTGTCATTTGTATTGGAATTGGGTCCATTTGTCCCACCTGACAGCTCTCCGGTAGTAATGGGAAGGTCACTGACCCACGCAGAGGAAATACGGGAGCCCTTTGTCACACTGCACTTCCATTTAATATAATAGTCCTGCTTATATCACCCCTTGCAAGGCAAGGCCATGAGCCCCTGCTAACCCCCTCTCCAGCGCTTGTCATTTCAGATTGTTTTTCACCACCTTCCAAGACGACATTATTCTTCCTTCACCGATTTTCATATTTCGTTGTATTATAATTATTTCATTAAGTGAAAATAAAATGTGTTGTAATATTTCAAGGGAATGTCACATTTACATTGGGCTTAACACAATTATTTATTCATGGACTTGTGAAACCTGCTAGCCTGGAAGGTCAAAGTAAAATCATAGAATTAAACACAAAATACATATGTATATGATGGGAAGCAGAGAACAGGCCTATTCTCTAATGTTAACATAAAGCTCTAAAGGGATGAATAAATAAAGAGTAATAGAACACTGAAATATTTACTTTTTGAAGTCATTAATCCAGGAGCCCACCAGTGCACCTCACTTGACCAAATGCCTAGGAGCAAAAAGGAAGATTAGAGGCCACAGTGTGGATGATTTTCTTTCAGAAGAGATGGCATGAATAAATATAATGAAGGGAGGATTGAGCAACATTTTCTCCAGGAAAGGTGTTTCAGCCCTTATGTATAAAAATGTGATAGTTGGTCGAGTTTTTGGGTAAAGACAGCTTGAGATTTTCCTACCCAAAGCAGGTCGGCCAATGGTGCATGAGCCACCTCCGGTAAAAAGCAACCCAAAGTTTCAGATCACTATGATAGCACCAATCAACCACCCAGTTCATATGAGTCGCCATATAGTACAGAGCAGAGTCAGGGAAACCTATTCCGCCTTTAAGTTTCATCTTCAGTAGCAATGCCCCACCAAGCCATGGACGTTTACCCGGTCATGTGAGTTTAATAAATCTTGAACGCACTTAATGAAGAAATCTGCTCATTGTGTTCATCTGGAGCACGTTGCAGTGGCCAAACCGAGAAAGAGAAGTGTTGCCAAAAAGTAAAATAGAGAGAAAGGGATCAAGAAAAGAAGAAAGTAAGAGAGGGATGAGGGAGAAAGGAAGGAAAAGGAAGGAGGGAGGGATGAAGGAGGGGGGTGGGTGAGGGAGGGATGAAGGTGGGGGAGTGAGGGAGGCATGAAGGTGGGGGGGGGTGAGGGAGGGATGAAGGTGGGGGGGGAAGGAAGAGGAGGGAGGGGAGAGAAAAGAAAAGTAAGAGAGGAATATGGGAGGAAGAAGGGAGGGATGAGCTAGGAAGGAAGGAAAAGGATGGAATGGAGAGAAAGGAAGAGAGGGATGAGGGAGGAATGAAAGAAAAGAAGGGAGGGATAAGGGAGGGAGAAAAGAAATGGGGGGAGGGGACAGAAAGTAAAGTAAGTGAGAGATGAGGGAGGAGGAAAGGAAGAGAGGGATGAGCAAGGAAGTAAGAAAAAGGAGGGAGGGGAGAGAAAGGAAAAGGAAGAGAGATGAGGGAGGAGGAAAGGAAGAGAGGATGGGGGAGGAAGGAAGGAAAAGAAGGAAGAGATGAAGGAGGGAGGAAGGAAAAGGAGAAAGGGGGAAAAAGGAAAGAAAGAGATGGATGAGAGAGGAGGAAATGAAGAGGGGGGTGAGCAAGGCAAAAAAGGAGGGAGAGGAGAGAAAGGAAAAGAAGAGAGGGATGAGGGAGGAGGAAAGAAAAAGAGTGATGGGTGAGGAAGGAAGGAAAAGAAGGGGGTGAGAAAGGAAAGGAAGAGAGGGATGAGACAGAAGGAAAGGAAGAGAGGGATGAGGAAGGGAGGAAGGAAAGGCAGGCAAGGATGAAGGAGGGAGAGGAGTGCAAGGAAAGGAAGATAGAGATGAGAAAGGAAGGAAGGAAGGAAAATGAGGGAGGGGAGAGAAAGGAAAGGAAGAGAGTGATGGCTGAGGAAGGAAGGAAAAGGAGGAGGGGAGGAAGGAAAGTTAGGGAAGGATGAATGAGGGAGGGGAGAGAAAGGAAAGGAAGAGAGGGATGAGAGAAGGAAGGAAAAGGAGGGAGGGGAGAGAAAGGAAAGGAAGAGAGTGATGAGGGAGAAGGAAAGGAAGAGAGCGATGGCTGAGGAAGGAAGGAAAAGGAGGAGGGGAGGAAGGAAAGTTAGGGAAGGATGAATGAGGGAGGGGAGAGAAAGGAAAGGAAGAGAGGGATGAGAGAAGGAAGGAAAAGGAGGGAGGGGAGAGAAAGGAAAGGAAGAGAGTGATGAGGGAGAAGGAAAGGAAGAGAGCGATGGCTGAGGAAGGAAGGAAAAGGAGGAGGGGAGGAAGGAAAGTTAGGGAAGGATGAATGAGGGAGGGGAGAGAAAGGAAAGGAAGAGAGGGATGAGAGAAGGAAGGAAAAGGAGGGAGGGGAGAGAAAGGAAAGGAAGAGAGAGATGAGGGAGGAGGAAAGAAAAAGAGCGATGGGTGAGGTAAAAAAGAGGCAAAAACTCCATCGTGGAGAAAATAATAGCCGAGCCGCTTTTTCATTACAAAATGACTTTTCATTGTGAAAAACAAATGATTGATAAGACATATTTACAGAGTACTGGCTGTACACTCCTGTGGGCAGAATGGCCTTCTAGCTTATTTGTTGGCATGCCTTTCTTATCAGCACATGTAACCACAGACAATTCTACATAAAATGAAAGACGTACAAAAGACAAATATGACTTCAACGTGGCTAAACTACTTTTCAAATCACATTATATATCATTATATATCCCTTACAATTAAAGTATTTGAATAAATAGTACCCTAGACTGTGTTTCAGGGAAACAATCAAACACAGAGATTTCTTTAATTTAGTCATTTTTGCAGTGTCTGGTGTGGATCCAGGTGACTTTTCCTTCAAGTTTTGCACAACTGTACATGAAATAGACGCTGTATTGTCTCCAAACATTTCCTTATATATAAATGTCTCTTAACAATCCACAAGTCACCTGGCTTTAGTTTTAGATCCTTCCAAACTTTTAGGATCTGAAATTGGGGAGAAAACACATAAATAAGTTTGTCAAAAACCTTAAAAGATCAGCAACATTCTCTGTGAGATCCGAATGGAGGACTTCAGCTGCTAAAACAAAATATAAGCAAGTGAGTAACACACTCCCAAACCAAATCCCATAGGGAGAGAGTCCACCATCCCCCTTAGGGGCTTGATAAAATATAAGAGAACATTCAGGCAAAAGTTTTCTAGTTTCTTACTCTACTTTTTCCGCTACATTGTAGACCGTAGGGAGTGTAAAAATAAAACCTCAAAACTTCTAGACATAAAAATGATTTCCCCTGTTACTATCTGTAGATTCTGGCACTCTGTACTTACAAACTACTTCTGATAACACTTTTTACTGTGGCCTTTGCAGTAGCATTTGCCACTGGACATCCAGAAAACATGTCCATACAGACAAAATGCATACTCGTAAGATCCTGACTTGGGCATCTGGATATATCTTTTTGTAATCTCTGGATGTTCAGCTTTTGGTAACACCTTTGGTAACAGGTAAAACAAGAAGTGGTATGTTATAAAAACAACTTTGGAAAACCGTGGCTCTATCCCAAGCTCATTTACTAAGGCAGCCATAACTGCTTGTGACTGATGACACGGTCCATCTGTCAAGCTCGGGGGAAAAGATTGACTGGCAGACATAAAAGATCACATTTTTCCAAAATCCTGTTTCACAAGAAGTTGCCCCCTGTGGACCACTTGTTCTTCTCGTTCTGGGGTCCTTAAAGTTGAATTATTAATCCCAGCTATACTGGGCCAGAACTAGGGTGGAATCTGTGAGTTGCACAGACCCAGCAAGTGTCCGGGGCTGTAAATGCAGCATCCTTAGTCACCTGGTCTGTTTCCTTGCGTGAGTTTTAACGTTAATATGGCTACCTCAGCAAGAACCTGGAAGGCTGAAAACAGCCAATCAATTAACTTGGCATGCTTTATTGCAGGGGTAGGCAACCGTGGTACTCCAGCTGTGGTGAAACTACAAATCCCATTATGCCTCTGCCTCTAGGAGTCATGCCTGCGATTATCAGGGTCTTGCAATGTCTCATGGGACTTGTAGTTTCAAAACAACTGGAGGGCCGAGGTTGCCTACCCCTGCTTTATTGGTTTACCTGTCGAAGTAAAAACAAACTTCTGGCCCTGCAAATGGAACCAAAAGCTCTTTAACTCTCTACTATCTATATAAATATATACACTCTTTTTATAGCTCACAGGCTTTGCTAAAACATGGAGCTATGCTTCTTGAGCTGGGGAAAAGGATCCAATGACTCTATATACCGAGTATCCTTCTGGGTGATAAGCTGCATACTCAGTATGGGTATTGCCATCCTCAGTGTAAAACCAGGATCAAATCTAGAAAAAATTAAATATCTGGGTCTTCGGGGAGTGTGTCCTACACTGGGCTCACAGCAGCTGATTCCTACACCATCAATTTAACACATGTGGTTTTCCTTTGTCTCCAGCCTCCTCCAATAGAGGCAATAAGGTGGCTGGATTCAAATATACGCATTTTTCATTGTTAGATTTGTACCAAAACAAACCAAACAAATTCATATTTTGAACCTTTCATTAAACGAACATTTAGTTAGCTGTTTATTTGCTGTGCAGAATGTGGGACCATTAAAAATTAAATATTTTACCAAAATAATGTCTGTAACTTTGTCTAATAGCACCTTTGCATAAAGCTACAGCTCTGATATATCAGTGTGAACCCTTCATTACTGGATCCAGCTTGCATAAATATATTACAATGGCTTGTTTTCTATCACGCTGTTTGTGTAAGAACTTCAGTTTCATGTTTTAAAAAGACAACTTTTTCCTGACAATATTATAATTTCTCATCGCTTGCTCTGTTGTTAGTTTTAGCTAGATAACACAAGTCCTTAGTTTCCATCTGACATTATTTTCCTGATGTCATAACATAATAAATTATAACAATACCCTGAGGACAGCAAAGATGTCCAATAAATACAAAGTATTCTTCTGCTTATACCACGGCACATAGGCGTGCGCAGCCTATTGCATAAGGGTGTGCACCCCAGAGGTAAAACACACATGCGCGCGCGCGTGTGTGTGTGTGTATATATATATATATATATATATATATATATATATATATATATATATATATATATATATACATACACACTATAATGTCAAAAGTACACACACATGAACTTTAATGGTATTCCAGTCTTAGTCCGTAGGGTTCAATATTAACCACTTGAGCCCCGGACCATTATGCTGCCTAAGGACCAGAGGTCTTTTTCCAATTTGGCACTGCGTCGCTTTAACTGCTAATTGCGCGGTCATGCAATGCTGTACCCAAACGAAATTTGCGTCCTTTTCTTCCCACAAATAGAGCTTTCTTTTGATGGTATTTGATCACCTCTGCAGTTTTTATTTTTTGCGCTATAAATGGAAAAAGACCGAAAATTTTGAAAAAAAATGATATTTTCTACTTTTTGTTATAAAAAAAATCCAATAAACTCAATTTTAGTCATACATTTAGGCCAAAATGTATTCGGCCACATGTTTTTGGTAAAAAAAATGTCAATAAGCGTATATTTATTGGTTTGCGCAAAAGTTATAGCGTCTACAAACTAGGGTACATTTTCTGTAATTTACACAGCTTTTAGTTTATGACTGCCTATGTCATTTCTTGAGGTGCTAAAATGGCAGGGCAGTACAAACCCCCCCCAAATGACCCCATTTTGGAAAGTAGACACCCCAAGGAAATTGCTGAGAGGCATGTTGAACCCATTGAATATTTATTTTTTTTGTCCCAAGTGATTGAATAATGACAAAAAAAAAAAAAAAAATTTACAAAAAGTTGTCACTAAATGATATATTGCTCACACAGGCCATGGGCCTATGTGGAATTGCACCCCAAAATACATTCTGCTGCTTCTCCTGAATATGGGGATACCACATGTGTGGGACTTTTTGGGAGCCTAGCCGCGTACGGGGCCCCGAAATCCAATCACCGCCTTCAGGATTTCTAAGGGCGTAAATTTATGATTTCACTTTTTACTGCCTATCACAGTTTCGGAGGCCATGGAATGCCCAGGTGGCACAAAACCCCCCCAAATGACCCCATTTTGGAAAGTAGACACCCCAAGCTATTTCCAGAGAGGCATATTGAGTCCATGGAATATTTTATATTTTGACACAAGTTGCGGGAAAGTGACACATTTTTTTTTTTTTTTTTTGCACAAAGTTGTCACTAAATGATATATTGCTCACACAGGCCATGGGCATATGTGGAATTGCACCCCAAAATACATTTAGCTACTTCTCCTGAGTACGGGGATACCACATGTGTGGGACTTTTTGGGAGCCTAGCCGTGTACGGGACCCCGAAAACCAATCACCGCCTTCAGGATTTCTAAGGGTGAAAATTTTTGATTTCACTCTTCACTGCCTATCACAGTTTCGGAGGCCATGGAATGCCCAGGTGGCACAAAACCCCCCCAAATGACCCCATTTTGGAAAGTAGACACCCCAAGCTATTTGCTGAGAGGCATGGTGAGTATTTTGCAGCTCTCATTTGTTTTTGAAAATGAAGAAAGACAAGAAAAAACTTTTTTTTTTTTCTTTTTTCAATTTTCAAAACTTTGTGACAAAAAGTGAGGTCTGCAAAATACTCACTATACCTCTCATCAAATAGCTTGGGGTGTCTACTTTCCAAAATGGGGTCATTTGGGGGGGGTTTGTGCCACCTGGGCATTCCATGGTCTCCGAAACTGTGATAAGCAGTCAAGAGAGAAATCAAAAATTCACGGCCTTAGAAAGCCTGAAGGCGGTGCTTGGTTTTCGGGGTCCCGTACGCGGCTAGGCTCCCAAAAAGTCTCACACATGTGGTATCCCCGTACTCAGGAGAAGCAGCAGAATGTATTTTGGGGTGTAATTTCACATATTCCCATGGCATGTTTGAGCAATATATCATTTAGTGACAATTTTGTGCAAAAAAAAAAAAATTGTCTCTTTCCCGCAACTTGTGTCGCAATATAAAATATTCCATGGACTCGACATGCCTCTCAGCCAATAGCTTGGGGTGTCTACTTTCCAAAATGGGGTCATTTGGGGGGGTTTTGAACTGTCCTGGCATTTTATGCACAACATTTAGAAGCTTATGTCACACATCACCCACTCTTCTAACCACTTGAAGACAAAGCCCTTTCTGACACTTATTGTTTACATGAAAAAGTTTTTTTTTTTTTGCAAGAAAATTACTTTGAACCCCCAAACATTATATATTTTTTTAAAGCAAATGCCCTACAGATTAAAATGGTGGGTGTTTCATTTTTTTTTTTCACACAGTATTTGCGCAGCGATTTTTCAAACGCATTTTTTGGGGAAAAAACACACTTTTTTAAATTTTAATGCACTAAAACACACTATATTGCCCAAATGTTTGATGAAATAAAAAAGATGATCTTAGGCCGAGTACATGGATACCAAACATGACATGCTTTACAATTGCGCACAAACGTGCAGTGGCAACAAAATAAATACATTTTTAAAAGCCTTTAAAAGCCTTTACAGGTTACCACTTTAGATTTACAGAGGAGGTCTACTGCAAAAATTACTGCCCTCGATCTAACCTTCGCGGTGATACCTCACATGCATGGTGCAATTGCTGTTTACATTTGACGACAGACCGCCGCTTGCGTTCGCCTTAGTGCGAGAGCAGGGGGCGACAGGGGTGCTTTTTTTTTTTTTTTTTTTTTTTCTTTATTATTTTTTTGCTTTTTTATCTTATTTTTAAACTGTTCCTTTCATTTTTATTTTTTTTTAATCATTTTTATTGTTATCTCGGGGAATGTAAATATCCCCTATGATAGCAATAGGTAGTGACAGGTACTCTTTTTTGAAAAAATTGATGTTTGGAGCCACTCTGGTCTCTGATCAGCTCTATGGTCAGCTGGCTGAATCACCGGCTGCATTTTCAGGTTCCCTGTTGAGACAGGACAGCCAGAGAAAAACACGGAAGACGGTGGGGGGGGGGGGCATTCCCTCCCACGGCTTGTAAAAGCAGTCTAGAGGCTAATTAGCTGCTAGGATTGCTTTTACATGAAAGCCGACCGCTGGCTGAAAAGAATGATACCAAGATGATACCTAAACCTGCAGGCATCATTCTGGTATAACCACTCAAAGTTGTGAATGGCGTACCTGAAGACAAAAAAATGGTTAACAATAAAGCACAGTAAACGGTAAAGTATAAAAAATTGCATACCTGAAAAGCAAACATGATAAAACATAATAACAATAAAACATTGCAGAATAGAATACAGTAAAAAAGAGCAGAACAATAGAGAGAATAGAGAGAGAGAGAGAACAATAAAACGACAACTATTTTTTTTTATTTTATATATATATATTTTTTTTTTTTTTACACTTTTTTTGTAACTAACTTTTATAACTGTAACCGGTTCCAGGTTCGGGTCTCTCAAAATGCGATGGCATCTTGGGAGACCCTGTGAAAGTGTGCCTAGTCTGTGGAATGCTGTATCCTACGCTAATACTCAACTAGTGAATGGTAGCGTTCAAAACATTCACCAATGCAAAGACCAGGATTGTCAGGACAGGAGGGACAATAATAGCGGGTGTCACGCCTATATCCGCGCTTGCTGCAGACACAACATCTTTTTTGGGGGGTTCGCTGGGTAGGGGTACTCGGGAGGACATAAAGAAAATGCCTCTCATGCAGCCGACTGCATTTGGTTGGGGATGTGAATGGGGGAAGTACGGGCGCTGCAGAAGCGGTGGGTTCCCAATTAGGATTGGCGAATGCAGTAGGAAGGGCACTATGGGCACGACGGGCCTGTGTTTGTCTTTTTGGTGGCAGCGGGACACTACTTGTGCTTGCCACCTCACCAGCTTGAACTGCACTTATGGGACTCGCCACGTCACCAAGTGTTACTGCAGTGCTGGTTTGGCTACAACCGGGGTGTACTAGGCCGCTGGCGCTTGCCAGTTCACCAAAACGCTACCAAAAAATCTGTTGGCGATCGCAGGGATCAGGCCTGACTCTGCGAACGCTGCAGTTATGCGTTTTAGTCTTTTGTAAGTGACAGTGATCGATCGATACTGCACTTGGGTGGGCTGGGCTGGGCCGGGCGGAGGGGCAAAACGCAGGTGCTAGCAGGTATCTGGGCTGATTCCGCTAACACTGCGTTTTTGGGAACCCTAAACTGCTGGGGACGCTAGTATAGATCTGATCGGATCAGATATTGATGCGTTCAGATACTATACCACTAAGGGAGGTGTATGCTGTGTGCGTGGGTGTTAGCGGTACTGGCGCTAATCTGACGCTGCCTGGGGCGACGCATATCACCGCCGGGCGATCAGGGGGCTAAACCTTTATTCGGTAATAAACGGCGGGTGCCCTGACACTATAAAAAATAAACAAACTAACCAGCGTCACCCGTAACGGTTATACGGTGATCAGTGGTGAAAGGGTTAACTAGGGGGCAATCAAGGGGTTAAAACATTTATTCGGTAGTATATGGGGGTCCCTGACACTATAAAACGCTGACGGCGAACCTAAATATTTATGTCCCTAACTAGCGTCACCAGCGACACTAATACAGCGATCAGAAAAATGATTGCTTAGTGACACTGGTGACAGGGGGTGATCAAGGGGTTAAAACTTTATTAGGGGGGGTTAGGGGGGTACCCTAGACCTAAAGGGGGGTAACAGTAACTGTCCCAACACAGTAACTGTCACAAACTGACACTATGCAGTAATCAGAAAAAGAAAAAAAAAAAAAAAAAAACTGCTGGTGTCAGTTTGTGACAGGGGGGGGGGTGATCGGGGTGTTTTGTGTGCCTGGCATGTTCTACTGAGTGTGTAGTGTGTTGGTGCACTCACATTGATGTCTTCTCTCCTCGGGCCGGAACGGAAATTACCGAGCCGAGGGGAGATGACATCATTTCCTTTGCTGCTGTTTAGCATACAGCAGCAAAGGAATGATTCGATTGGCCGGCGGCGATCGCGAGGGGGGGGCCACGAACGGATGGTCTCCCCCTCACCACCGATCGCCGCTGGACAAACGACGACCGCCTCGGGCACCGGGGGGGGGTCCGATCGGACCCCCCACCCGCGGAAGGCAAATCACGTACCATGTACGTGATTTTGCCTGTCCGTGCCACTTTGCCGACGTACATCGGCGTGAGGCGGTCGTCAAGTGGTTAAGTTGGCTCACCCTTTGCAGCTATAACAGCTTCAACTCTTCTGGGAAGGCTGTCCATAAGGTTTAGGAGTGTGTCTATGGGAATGTTTGATCATTCTTCCAGAAGTGCATTTGTGAGGTCAGGCACTGATGTTGGATGAGAAGGCCTGGCTCACAGTCTCCGCTCTAATTCATCCCAAAGGTGTTCTTTCGGGTTGAGGTCAGGACTCTGTGCAGGCAAGTCATGTTCCTCCAAGCCAAACTTGCTCATCCATGTCTTTATGGACCTTGCTTTGTGCACTGGTCCAAATCATTTGATGGAGGGAGGATTATGGTGTGGGGGGGGGGGGGTTATGGTGTGGGGGGGGGGGATTATGGTGGGGGGTTGTTTTTCAGGGTTTGGACTTGGCCCCTTAGTTCCAGTGAAGGGAACCCTTAAGGCGTCATCATACCAAGACATTTTGGACAATTTCATGCTCCCAAATTTGTGGGAACAGTTTGGGGACGGCCCCTTCCTGTTCCAACATGACTGCACACCAGTGCACAAAGCAAGGTCCATAAAGACATGGATGACCAAGATTGGGTTGGAGGAAAATTAAACTTCAAGTGCAAAAATTCACATTATAAGAGTAACTAAAACATAAAAAAGTGTAACAATCTAAAAAATAAAAATTCCAAAGTGCTATAATAATGGGAACCTGCCAACTAAAAAGTTGTTGCACTTGAAGTTAATTTGTATTGCAATTATCTGTAGAGGGGTTTCCACCATCCCTGCTAAGTAAAAAAAAAAAGATGTCTTATTATCATTTTGATGTGTATTACATGTGAAATCACATATCACTGTTATATATTGCACTTGTAGTTAATCTGTATGGCAAATATCTATAGGAGGGGTTTCCACCATCCCTGCTAAGTTTTATTTTTCATTTATTTTTTCAGTTTGATGTGTATTATATGTGACGTTACATATCACCGGTATTGTGGTAATATTGCCATTTATTGATATTTCCATACATTAGAGGGTTCTTATTGTTAAGTTATTGATCAGTAAGTTAGCGCTGCAATTTTTTTTTTTGTGGTGTGGGAACACATAACAGTGCTTAGCGGCCGGCCTTCTACTGACACTTTTTTATTTGACCTCCAGTAGTTTATTGTTAATAGTAGTGTGGTGATTACGTATTATACTAAAGATCGGCATGTGGCATTAATAAACATTAACACATTTCAGTTGTGCCCCCCCCCCATGAACAATGTGCCTGGCTGCAGACTTCAGCTTCCTATCCCTGCACTCAGTGCACTGATGGGGACTGATTGGCATTGATAGGCTGCACTGATTGGCAGCATTTATGGGCAGTAATTGGCAGCACTGATGGGCAGCACTGATTGGCACTGATAGGAGGCACTGATAGGCAGCACTGACTGGCAGCTCTGAGCGGCACTGATAGGCAGCACTAAGCGGCACTGATTTGCAGCACACATGGGCACTGATTGGAACTGATAGGCAGCACTCATGGGCACTGGCAGCATTGATTGGCATGGATGGGCAGTACTGATTGGCACTGAAAGCAGCACTGATGGGCACTGATAGGCAGCACTCATGGGCACTGATTGACAACATTGATTGGCACCGATAACAGCACTGATAGGCAGCACTGATTGGCAGCATTGATTGGCACTGATGGGCAGCGCTGATTGGCACTGATAGTGGCAATGATAGGCAGAACTGATGGGCAGCACTGATTGGCACTGATAGCGGCACTGATAAGCAGCACTGATAGCGGCACTGATAGACAGCACTGATTGGCATTGATAGCGGCACTGATTGGCACTTATAGGCAGCACTGATAGACAGCCTTGATTGGCAGCACTGATGGGCACTGATTGGCAGCACTGATTGGCAGCACTGACTGGCGGCACTGACTGGTGGCACTGATGGGCAGCAGTGGTGGGCACTGACGGGCAGCACTGATTGGCACTGATGGGCAGCAGTGATGGGCACTGATTGACAGTATTGATTGGCACTGATGGGCAGCACTGTTTGGCACTGATGGGCAGCAATGTTTGGCACCGATGGGCAGCAGTGATTGGCACTGATTGGCAGCAGAAATTTCAACTAATGGGCAGCAGCACTCATTGACACTGACAGAGGAGAGGAGCTTTACATGCAGTAGATCGTGGCAAGAGCTTGGTGTGTGAAACTGTCATGATGTAATGTATCTGCATGCAGTGTGAAGACCAGCTGTCACAACTCAGGGGCGATGTCGGGGGAGGGGCGGGACCGAGCAGCTATCAAACAGCCAATGATTGGGCTGTCTAAGAAAGGGGGCGGGGCCACATACATGTAGCGGCCCGCCCAGACCACATCCCATTGGCTGGTGTTTGATGGCTGTTCGGTCCCGCCCACCCCCGACATCACTTCAGACTTCTGACAGCTCCTCTCTCCCTGCAAGCAGTTTTACACACAGTGAGCGGCTCTCTCCTCACGATCAGATCTGCTGTATGTGAATGTGATTCACAGGCAGCGCGGGCCACACAGCGCTTGGATGGAACATTTGACAGCGAATCTCGGGAGACAGCATGGCGATTAGGGTGTGCCCAGGCACACCCGGCACACCCCGTGTGCACGCCTATGCCACGGCACTTACAAGGAAAAGGGACACATCATTTCACAATCCACACATTCTGCTTTGGATTTCAAAAATAAAAATAAATTAAAACAAAATGACCAACAATCTGTATATGACAGAACAGAAAGCTCTCAGCCAGATCAAAAACTATAAAACAACTGGCTGCAGGTGGGATCTATCCTAACAGAGTGTGTGGACTTGGTGTGATGGGTCTGTTATATGTGATTTTTTATTATTATTACTCTCACGTCATGGACCGCACATCAAGTTATTATCGGACCTTTAGATTTTCTTATTGTAGAAAAAAACTTATTTTGTATCCCATCCATCTTGGCTTTGTTAAATATTATGGCAGCTGTATTCCAATTAACAACCTCATCTTAATCTTTTTTTTTTTTCCAATAAGGGTTTATTGTATAAATGTAAAATTACAAAATTGTTATCTTAATCTAAACTAATCCTATTTTACAAATTTCCCCAATAACCTGGATTTCATTTTCAACCAATGGTTGTCTTAACCAGTTACAATATATCTATACAGTAAAACCTTAGTTTGAGAGTAGCTTGGTTTGAGAGCATTTTGCAAGACAAGCAAAGTTTTTTAATACATTTTGACTTGATATACAAGCCGTGTCTTGATATACAAGTAGCGTCATGTCACAACTGAGTACAAAAGAGAAGAGAGGAGCCTCTAAGTGTAGCAATATGGTTACATTTAATGAAGGTACAACATTTAGCAACATATTGCTACACTTAGAGGCGCCTCTCTTCTCTTTAATACTCTGAAGCTCCTGCTGGATTTTGCTTCTAATCCCCTTGTGAAGGCTGCCATTTGTGGATGGACATTTTATGGTTACACAACCTGGTCACATTGCTATAATATTTTTATATGGATTATAAACTGAAGGACCTATGAGTAAATGGTTGTGGAACGAATCATTTGAGTTTCCATTATTTCTTATGGGGAAATTCGCTTTGATATACAAGTGCTTTGGATTACAAGCATGTTTCTGGAACTAATTATGCTCACAATCCAAGGTTTTACTTTATTATTATTAACATTGTTAAGCTCATATCAGAAATTAATACTCAAGTGATAATCTCAATATCACACCCTAATTCTAATATATATCCAGAGATATATTTCCTTAAATTAGGACATTTTACTTAATTTCCCTTTTTTTTTTGTTCTTATATCTTTTGCATCCCATGTATTGTAATCCCATACTTCACATACTCTAGCTTCTATGATTCTATGACCAGATGGACAGCCATAGTGCTCATCCCATCTTCCCTTTTTTGACAAGTATTCTGTTTCAACTCTCATTTCTCTGTTTTGACTTTACTAGTTGTAGTGCCTGACCCCAAATTCATCCCACAACTTAACATCAAAATTTCCTTTTCTGTCTAGTGGTAATTGTCACCCTTGATCCATCCTGCTCACATAGATAGCTGTTTCTCTAGCTCTTTACTCTGCATGATTCTTAGTCCCTGTGGACTTTGGTAAACCAGTTACCCATTGTGGATCCCTGTCCACTCTAACCACTTATCTAGGGGCTCAGTATAGGCGGAACCGCACCCTCGGTTCATATATTTTAGAGCGCTCCTCTTGCGCTGGGTATTTTTTGAGGGTCTCTTAACCTTCATTCCCTCACTTAATTTAATGCCCATAATAACTGGCCAGTCTTCTCTACATGTGCCTATACCCTCTTGCCTCTAAACTACTTTATCTAGCAGATGTACTACATATACCTGTGAATAGCACCATTCTTCCCTTTCTTATCTATAACACTCCGATGGACAGTAGACAGTGACAACATAACATATAACCACTAATAAATACAGTTTGATTAAGGGGAGTAAAATAGGTACCCTTTGTCCCGAAAATGCCTTACCGATCAAGGAAGTCTGATACAGTGGTACCTTGGTTTATGAGTAACGCGGTTAACTAGCGTTTTGAAAGGCGAGCATTTTTTTTTTTAACTTCTGACTCGGTTTGCGAGTGTTGTCTTGCAAAACGAGCAGAATTCAAGCACATGGCGGTGCAGTTCTGTATTTGGCCAGAGGTGCGGGGGGCGCCGGGGATACTCGAAATGTTTTGAAGCCGTTCGGAAATGCTTAGAATCACTCGGAAATACTCGGAAACACTCAGAAATACTCTTCTTCTGAGTGTTTCCGAGCCTTTCCGAGTTCAGCTGAGCTGTCGCCGAGTATTTCTGAGGCTCTTTGCACCTCTGGCCACATGCGGTATTGCATGTAATAGAAGTCAATACGAAACAAATTATCTTCGTTTCCATTGACTTCTATAGGGAAACTTGCTTTGATATGCGAGTGCTGTGGATTACAAGCATTCTCCTGGAATGGATTATGCTTGTAATACAAGGTTCCACTGTAACCCAAATGTAAGCAAAATGCTTACCTCAGCCGGCTGATTATCAGAAATTCCCGGATCGTCTCAAGCTCCTCGTTTCGGGTTCTCAGGGTCACCTGCAAATCCCCTCCTAGGCAAAACTCGCCATCTGACATGGAAATTTATAGATAGGCAAGTCCTATCCTCATATTGATTAGTGGTTCCAAAATAATAAATAACTACTGTAGTAGGGAACAGACATCAAAGACACACTCAGCATCATTCCAAATAACTGTTCTGCTTTATTATGATGCAATTGAAGGTTTTGTTATACATATGATTACGTAGCTATCACATTAATATTACAATTTTACTTTTATGGTAACAAGGGGCGTAACATAGGCAGACTAATTCTAATCAGGACTCGAAAGAATCTAAACATGTAATGAAAACATTATTAGTGCCGTGTGCACAGTGAGGGCAGTGTGCAATACATACCAAATAGAATACAATTATATACAGAACTTACAAATTTCCTTTACAGAAGGGAAGCAAGGAATAGGTGAGGAAGGAAGGAAAAGGAAGGAGGGGAGAGAAAGGAAAGGAAGAGGGATGAGAGAGGAGGGAAGGAAAAGAGCGTTGAACAAGGAAGGAAGGAAAATAAAGGAGGGGAGAGAAAGGAAAGGAAGAGGGATGAGAGAGGAGGGAAGGAAAAGCGGGTTGAGCAAGGAAGGAAGGAAAAGAAAGGAGGGGAGAGAAAGGAAAGGAAGAGGGATGAGAGAGGAGGGAAGGAAAAGCGGGTTGAGCAAGGAAGGAAGGAAAAGAAGGGAGGAGAGAGAAAGGAAGAGAATGATGAGTGAATAAGGAAGGAAAAAAATGGAGGGGAGAGAAAGAAAAGGAAGAGAGGGATGAGGCAGGAGTAAAGGAAGAGAGTGATGAGCGAGGAAGGAAAAGGATGGAAGAGAGGGATGAGGGAGAACTAAAAGAAGAGAGAGATGGGGGAGGAAGGAAGAGAGGGACGGAGGGGTGAGAAAGGAAAGGGAAAGGACAAGGGAAAGGATTTCCGTTCAACAATCCACATGAGTAAAATGCAGAAAAATAACAATTCATACTTAAAAAAAAGGTTTAAAAAAAAAATTGAATGACAATTGCTCAGTCATGCAACACTGTACCCATTTGAAATGTTTGTCCTTTTTTCCACGCAAATAGAGCTTTCTTTTAGTGGTATTTAATCACCGCTGGGTTTTTTATTTTTTGAGCTGTTAATCAAAAAAAGACTGAAAATTCGGTAAAAAAAAAAAAAATTCTTTGTTTCTATTAAAATTTATTGCAGAGTATTGGCGAGTATAGGCAGAGTATTGCATAGTATTGCAGAGTATTGCAGAGTATTGGCAGAGTATTGGCAGAGTATTGCATAGTATTGCATAGTATTGCAGAGTATTGGCAGAGTATTGCATAGCATTGCAGAGTATTGGCATAGTATTGGCAGAGTATTGCAGAATACTGCAGAGTATTGGCAGAGTATTGCATAGTATTGCAGAGTATTGCATAGTATGGCTGAGTATGGCAGAATATGGGCACTGAGCAGCGCTGTGGGCTGGATCTGTAATGCCCACAGCGCTGCAAACGATCTCTCCCCCTCTCCCTCTCTCCTCTCACACTGTACCTATCGGTACAGCAAGGCGAAGGAGGAACCGGCGTCATGACGGCGGTCACGGATGTTCCCGGGTGCGCGCCCCAGGGCGCGATTCTGTGAGGACGCCCCATGGATGCCCACCCAGAATAAGCCGACCGCGCTGTAGCTGTCTTTCAGCTATGGCCCCGTCGGCATGTGGTTAAAGTGATTATAAAAGAACTTTTTTTTTTTTTTTCAACAAACATTTTAACAAACATGGTATACTTACCTGTCCTGTGCAATGATTTTGCATGGAGTAGCCCAAATCCTCTTCTGCTGGTATCCCTTTCCAGTGCTCCTGCCCCCCCCCCCCCCCCCCCCCTGCCGAGTGCCTCCATAGCAAGCTGCTTGCTGGGGGGGGGGGGTACTTGTGCAGGCTTGATCTCATCTCGCACTGTGCTCATCTATTGATCCACACAGTGCGGCTTGGCCTCGCCCCCTCCAGTCACTGGATTGAGTCCATTGAGGAGGGAGAGGGAGAGCATGTAAAAGGTGTTTTTACATTAATGCAGATAATATATTAAAATAAAAAAATAAAAACCTTTAGCCTTTACAACCACTTTAAATTGACTTTACAAACCTCATGTAGGTGTCTCGCACTCTTTCACATGACATCCTGCCAGCGGTATTTTGATAACTACAGTACAAATGCAAAATGTAAAAGATTTCTTTAATTGCCTTTGAAAAATGCTCCGAAATTGTCCCTTTTTCTTCCAATGAAGAGATTGCTTGTAGCGGTCATGATTCTGTTTTCTTTTTGATGTACTTTTCTGTGTTTACTGAAAGCTGCAATTTATGGGGATTACAGGATAATAGTAAAATTGCTGGAGTTTCTTTATGTACAGAATGTAAGTCGTCTCGGCGCATTTTAATGGTTTAGCGGTCAGAGGTCAGTTATGACAGAATAAAGACGACATTACAGGGGGAGAAAAGTGTAAAACTTTCCAATGAGAATGACAGCGGTATTCACAAATCTCAAAGAGCCTCACTCTAAAGGACACTTAGGCGCTTTGAAATAAACCGACCGCGCTGCGTATTTTCTCTCCAGCTCCTGAATTAAGGTAATCGCAGCACGCTGTAGAGAAGTGAAGAGGAATTTACTGAGAAATTTCTATAACTCCGTCATATCTTTTCAGAGGAATCTGGATAAAGAGTTATGCTGAGGCAAGAGCTTACCAGAACAATATGTACTATTGAGGTTCAAAATTGACATCCAAGAAACTTTACAAAAATGAAAACACAAGTTCTTATTTTCGAAACGTAATTAAATTTTATTTTGCATGGTGATTGATATAAGTAGCTGAATCTGATCTCATATCAGCTTCCTGTAATTCCCAGTTCAGTAGCACTCTAGGAGCCAATCAGGGCAAACTTCATTGTGCCCCTTCATTGTCCACAAGATGGTACCAGCCTGTGTGGCTAAGCCGCGGCAGGCTTACGGACTTACGGACCGCCGCACGCCGATATACGTCCTAAGTTTGAAGAGGAATATCCTTGTTATGGCAGCAACTAGCTGCCATAACCCCGGTATCCTCTTCTTCAGCCGGCGGTCCGCTTTCCGGTAAGAGTGGTCTCTGCAGTGGATTCGCAGCAAGACCACTTTTATTGGCAGCGGGATGAGGAGCCCCTCCTCCCGCCACACTCCGGTGCCCTCCGCCGCTTACCGGAGCCGTCGGCAGCGGCGGAGGTGATCGGATGATATCCCTTGCTAGGTATGGCGACGAGTGAGGGGAAGATGGCCACCACCTGTCTCCATAATATTGCAGGGCGGAAGCGACGTCAAAACGTCACTTCCGCCCATAGCTCTTAAAGGGCCATTTTTTTTTTTTTTTTTTAATGACAAAGAAAAATGTATTCATTTTAGAGTAAATATGAGATGTGAGGTCTTCTGTAAAAAAATGTAAAGCGTCGCCTACGGAGATTTATATTACGTAGTTTGTCACTATTCCACTAGTGTGTGCAACTTTAAAGTGTGACATGTTAGGTATCTTTTTACTCAGTGTAACATTATCTTTTATATTTTACCAAAAAGTGAATCGAATGGGAGTAATTGACGCATGACATGTAAAAAACCTTCTGTGTGCAGCAGTCCCCCCCCCCCCTGCCCCTCTAATACTTACCTGAGCCCCATTACGATCCAGCGATTTGCATGAGAGCCTCGGCTCTCTGGGAACTCTCCCTGTTCTTTGGCTAAGACAGCATTGGCTCCCGCCGCTGTCACTCACAGACAGTGAGCCAATGAGGAGAGAGAGGGGGCGGGGCAGAGCCACAGCTTTGTGTGTGAATGGACACACAGAGCAGCAGCTCGGGAGCGAGCCTGCTTGGGTGCCCCCATAGCAAGCTGCTTGGTCTGGGTGCACTCGGCAGGAGGGAGGGGTCAGGAGCTCCGGCGTGGTGCCCGAGAAGATTTTTTTTAATTGCCTTTAATATCACTTTAAGAAGAAAATCCAAAAGAATTGGTCACAAAAGGTTGGACATCGCTCATTTCTAGACTAAATGAGGACCGATGAAATGACATCAGTCGATCAGTCCCCCTGCAATCTCTTTCTATCACTTTGAGGAGAGTTTAGTTTGGTGACACAGTTTCATACCGTATTGATTATTTTTGAAGGACATCCCATAATTTATTTATACTAGCCCTCCGAGCTTGCTTAAACTCTCCATTAAAAGTCAGCAGATACAGTGAGCCCAAGTGGCGGAATACCAAACAGGCTTTGCCGGAAGGTGGAACGTTGGGTGACTGCATTGTGTTGGCTTCAAACATTAATATTTTTCCTTGGTGCTGATTGCATTTTGAATGACAATTGCGCGGTCATGCAACACTGTACCCTTTTGAAATGTTTAGCATTCTTTTTTCACACAAATAGAGCTTTCTTTTGTTGGTATTTATTCACCCCTGGGTTTTTGCTGCAGACCCAGACTGTCTGACTGTTGTCCGCTCGCTGCCCAGCAAGACCACACCATGATCCCAAATGCCCTCTGGTCTGCTGTTTCTGCACCCTAGCCGTCTTGTACCTGCTAGCCCCTGGTGGGGCAATTCTAGGGGCTGCAACCTGGTGCTTTGTGCACTGGTACAAATCATTTGGTGGAGGGGGGATTATGGTGTGGGGTTTTCAGGGGTTGGGCTTGGCCCCTTAGTTCCAGTGAAGGGAACTCTTAAGGCGTCGGCATACCAAGACATTTTGGACAATTTCATGCTCCCAACTTTGTGGGAACAGTTTGGGGACGGCCCCTTCCTGTTCCAACATGAATGCGCACCAGTGCACAAAGCAAGGTCCATAAAGACATGGATGAGCGAGTTTGGGGTGGAGGGACTTGACTGGCCTGCACAGAGTCCAGACCACAACCCGACAGAACACCTTTGGGATGAATTAGAGCGGAGACTGTGAGCCAGGCCTTCTCATCCAACATTAGGCTTCTGAGTGGATCTGGGATGTGGCTTCCAGATGAACACATGTATAAATAGCTGCAAGAGAACAACACAGATAAGGTTCTGAAGAGACACCTTTGAAACGCGTCAGCCAGCAGCGGTTCGTACGTCCTCCCTCTAGGACCTGGAAACTGCTACCAGTGGACTAACTGCCATAAGATTGCTATAAGCACGACTTTCTTTCTACCCTTGTGAGTAGATTTTGATCATGTTTTTAAATAAATATACTAAAGGATAATGCACTAGGCTGGTGCGCCCTCTTTCTTTCTTTTCATCCAACATCAGTGCCTGACCTCACATATGCGCTTCTGGAAGAATGGTCAAACATTCCGATAGACACACTCCTAAACCTTGTGGACAGCCTTCCCAGAAGAGTTGAAGCTGTTATAGCTGCAAAGGGTGGGCCAACTCAATATTGAACCCTACGGACTAAGACTGGGATGCCATTAAAGTTTATGTGCGTGCAAAGGCAGGTGTCCCAATACTTTTGGTAATATAGTGTAAGAAAGTAGTTAGTAGTTCAGGCAAGAGTCTTGGCAGACACCAAGCAAGGGGTTATCAGATGGTCTGCTTCAACAACAAAGAAGGCAGAAGACAAAAGAATAATCAGGCAATCCAGGTCAGCAACAACAGCTAACAGACTTCAGTAACATAGCTCTTGCTCACAGGTAAGCCGGTTTGTAGACAGAGCACCAACCTGTGCAAATGTTGGTGCTAAAATACACTTCAGGCCACTCCTACAGTCATTAGCTTGCACTGGAGCTTGTAAGAGAATCCAGGGCTGTAGAAGGGCAAAGAGATCTGGAGCAAGACTGGAAATGAGCAACACCTGAACAGAGCTAGAGAGAGCTATAACAACTAGATAATTGCACTGCTAAAAAATGTGTTCATTGTTTCATTCATTTCTCGTTTTTTTCGTAAATTCGGAATTCGTAAATTCTAGATTCAAAAATTCTAAATTCGAAAATTCGAAAATTTGGAAATCTGGAAATTCAAAAATAAAAAGAGAAAATTCAAAAGAACGAAAAGCCGAAAATCCCAAAATTTGAAATAATAACTAACTATTAAATTATAGGTATTGGAATTTCCTTTCAAATTTGGCTGTTAGTGAGCATAACGAATACAAATTTATCTGAAGTTCCGAATTATCCGAAATAACGAATGCTGCATATAAACAAATGGAACGGGGATTAAATAATAATAAATACATTTTTATTATTATTATTATTGTTTATTTATTATTATTATTTGTGTTATGTTAATTTGTTATGTTCCATTCATTTACATACGGCATTCATTATTACAGATAGTTTAATAGTTAGTAATAGTTAAGTTATTATTAGTTATTATTTCAGATTTTCGAATTTTTCGGGTTTTTGAATTTTCGTTTTTATTTCCAGATTTTCGTTCTTTTGAATTTTCCGATTTTCATTCTTATTTTTGGATTTCCGAATTTTCGTTTTTTTCGAATTTCCGCATCTTCATTTTTTTCGCATTTCCAATTTCTGAGTTTTAGAATTTTTGAAAATTCGAATTTTTGAATTTCCGAATATTCAGAAAAATTTGGAAATTCGGAAATAAAAAAAATCGGAAATTCAGATATTTCCAAATTTACGAAATTGTCTAAATTAGTTAAAGTGGGGTTCCACCCAAAAAAACAAAAATACCTGAAAAATTCTAAAAAAACAAAAAAACATTTGGATATTTTTTTTTTTTACTTACCTCTAAATGCCTGTTGCTAGGGGGTCCCTCGTAGTCTGCCTCTTCCAGTGCCTGGGCTGGTGACATCACTTCCCCCTCGGCACAGGAAGGGCTCAGCTCTGCTCCCTCCCTCCTGTCAATCATCTGGGACCCATTACAGGTACCAGGTGATTGAGCGGCCAATCACGGCGCGCGGCACCGCTCGCGCATGCGCAGTGGGTGCCAGGCTGTGAAGCCACAGCCCGGCGCCCACAGTTGAAATGCCGGCGCCGACGAGCGGAGGGGGGGGGGCGAGCGGGGCTTCGATCCCCCGCATCGCTGGACCCTGGGACAGGTAAGTGTCCAATTAAAAGTCAGCAGCTGCAGTATTTGTAGCTGCTGACTTTTAATTTTTATTTTTTTTTAATGGACCCCCTGGGTGGAACCCCTCTTTAAACTTATTTGGAACTAAGCGAATTGCACATGTCTAATAACAACCATATAAAACAAGATTGGAAATAAGCAAAGTCTGAACAGAGCTAGAAAGAGCTATAACAACTAGACAATTGCACTGCTAAAAAATTTGTTCATTTTTGTTTCATTCGTTTCTCTTTTTTTGTAAATTCAAAATTCAAAAATTTGAAAATTTGGAAATGTGGAAATTTGGAAATTAGAAAATCCGAAAATAAGAAAAGAAAATTCGAAAGAACGAAAAGCCGAAAATCCCAAAATTTGAAATAATAACTAACTATTAAATTAAAGGTATTTGAATTTCCTTTCAAATTTGGTTGTTAGTGAGCATAAGGAATACAAATTTATCTGAAGTTCCGAATTATCCGAAATAACGAATGCTACATATAAACAAATGGAACGGGAATGAAATAATAATAAATAATAATAATACGTTTTTATTATTATTGTTAATTTATTATTATTAATTTGTTATGTTAATCCGTTATGTTCCATTCATTTAGATACGGCATTCGTTATTACGGAGAGTTTAATAGTTAGTAATAGTTAAGTTATTATTAGTTAGTTATTATTTCCAGATTTTCGTTCTTTTGAATTTTCGGATTTTCATTCTTATTTTTGGATTTCTGAATTTTCTTTTTTTTTCGAATTTCCGAATTTTCATTTTTTTCGAATTTCTGAGTTTTCGAATTTCCGAATATTCAGAAAAATTTGGAAATTCGTAAATTCAAAAAATCGGAAATTCAGATATTTCCGAATTAACGAAATTGTCTAAATTAGTTAAAAAACTCATTTGGAACTAAGCGAATTGCACATGTCTAACAACCATATACAACAAGGTTGGAAATGAGCAAAGTCTGAACAGAGCTGGAGAGAGATGTATTAACAACCAATTAGAACAAGGCTGGAAACAAGCACCGCCTGGACAGAGCTGGAGAGAGATGTAACAGTCCATTGGATTCCCAGACTCTACACATCTTCATTGCTCTCTATACACCATATTATGATTCCACCTACTCCAGGAACACTCCCGGAAAAGATTACATTTTTTTGCATATGTCATCATTTTTTTTCATGACAATGCCATGAGAAAGAAAGCTGAACTCCCATGATGTAACTGAAGATTTCAATGCTACCTACCGACCTTCAGGCTACCTACCCGTTTCTTGGTTGAAGAAAAAAAAAAGGAGGGAACCTCAATGAGCGAGGACATGGAAACCCGAATCCTCAACTGGCACTGGCAGCAATTCATCAAGAGTGTCACTAGAGGGCGAAACATTTATAGCGGGACATCTATAGATCTATAGAGGGACATTTATAGCATGACTTCTATAGAGGAACATTTATAGCAGGACTTCTATAGAGGAACATTTATAGCAGGACTTCTATAGAGGGACATTTATAGCGGGACTTATATAGATCTATAGAGGGACATCTATAGAGGGACATCTATAGAGGGACATTTATAGCAGGACTTTTATAGAGGGACATTTGTAGCGGGACTTCTATAGAGGGACATCTATAAAGGGACATTTATAGACGGACATCTATAGAGGGAAATTTATAGCAGGACTTCTATAGAGGGACATTTATAGCGGGACTTATATAGATCTATAGAGGGACATCTATAGAGGGACATTTATAGCAGGACTTCTATAGAGGGACATTTATAGCGGGACTTATATAGATCTATAGAGGGACATCTATAGAGGGACATTTATAGCAGGACTTCTATAGAGGGACATTTGTAGCGGGACTTCTATAGAGGGACATCTATAAAAGGACATTTATAGACAGACATCTATAGAGGGACATTTATAGCAGGGCTTGTATAGATCTATAGTGGGACATTTATAGCAGGACAGTTATAGACGGACATTTATAGCGGAACATCTATAGAGGACATTTATAGCGGGACTTCTATAGAGGGACATTTATAGAGGGACATTTATAGCAGGACATCTATAGAGGGACATTTATAGCGGGACTTCTATAGAGGGACATTTATAGAGGGACATTTATAGCAGGACATCTATAGAGGGACATTTATAGCGGGACTTCTATAGAGGGAAATTTATAGAGGGACATTTATAGCAGGACATCTATAGAGGGACATTTATAGCGGGACTTCTATAGAGGGAAATTTATAGAGGGACATTTATAGCGGGACTTCTATAGAGGGACATTTATAGAGGGACATTTATAGCAGGACATCTATAGAGGGACATTTATAACAGGACTTCTATAGAGGGACATTTATAGCAGGACATCTATAGAGGGACATTTATAACAGGACTTCTATAGAGGGACATTTATAGCAGGACTTCTATAGAGGGACATTTATAGCAGGACTTCTATAGAGGGACATTTATAGCAGGACTTCTATAGAGGGACATTTATAGCAGGACTTCTATAGAGGGACATTTATAGAGGGACATTTATAGCAGGACATCTATAGAGGGACATTTATAACAGGACATCTATAGAGGGACATTTATAGCGGGACTTCTATAGAGGGAAATTTATAGAGGGACATTTATAGCGGGACTTCTATAGAGGGACATTTATAGAGGGACATTTATAGCAGGACATCTATAGAGGGACATTTATAGCGGGACTTCTATAGAGGGACATTTATAGCAGGACTTCTATAGAGGGACATTTATAGCAGGACTTCTATAGAGGGACATTTATAGCAGGACTTCTATAGAGGGACATTTATAGCAGGACTTCTATAGAGGGACATTTATAGCAGGACATCTATAGAGGGACATTTATAACAGGACATCTATAGAGGGACATTTATAGCGGGACTTCTATAGAGGGAAATTTATAGAGGGACATTTATAGCGGGACTTCTATAGAGGGACATTTATAGAGGGACATTTATAGCAGGACTTCTATAGAGGGACATTTATAACAGGACATCTATAGAGGGACATTTATAGCGGGACTTCTATAGAGGGACATTTATAGAGGGACATTTATAGCAGGACTTCTATAGAGGGACATTTATAGCAGGACTTCTATAGAGGGACATTTATAGCAGGACTTCTATAGAGGGACATTTATAGCAGGACTTCTATAGAGGGACATTTATAGCGGGACTTCTATAGAGGGACATTTATAGCAGGACTTCTATAGAGGGACATTTATAGCAGGACTTCTATAGAGGGACATTTATAGCGGGACTTCTATAGAGGGACATTTATAGCAGGACTTCTATAGAGGGACATTTGTAGCGGGACTTCTATAGAGGGACATTTATAGCAGGACTTCTATAGAGGGACATTTGTAGCGGGACTTCTATAGAGGGACATCTATAAAGGGACATCTATAGAGGGACATTTATAGCCCCTTTAAATGAAAAACAAACAAAAAATTTGCACTGCAGTTATCTTTGTCCATACATTGTCATAAGCCGTCCTGCCACCTCTCATTGTCTGAATGAACATTTGTGATGGTGACAGGCGTTGAAAGTGCCATAATATCCGTGTATTAATTGGAATAGTCTCATCTGCCTTTATTGCAGGTGATCCCAGCGGTGAAATACCAGCCTGCGCATTCACTTGTCTGCCTGGATGCAATTACATTAACAATGAACTGACAAAGTGAACAAAGCCACCAGCTATTTTCCATGGTAATAGAATACATTATTGTGGAGCTTGGAATCATAGATAGAAAAAAAGCAAATGTACAGACAAACAACTCCATGTTTATATTAATGAGCTGCCAGTAATTACCTATAAACCTTAAAGAAGGTCATACACGCGGGGAAAAGATTGCTCATAAAGCAGAACCCAGGCTATAAATCTATAAAAAATAAATCATTAAAATTCTTTTAAAAATTTTGATGAAATACTCACCTTTAATCCGGAGCCGTCCCCCACAATAATTCTTTCTCACCACTAGATGTCCTCGGTCTTTAAGGTTAAATGATTGCTTGGGGTACACATAACCACTAGAATGAAAGAAAAATTGTGTCACCGACGCAAAAAATAGTGCGTAACTAATTACAAAATTTTTTAAATTAGATCTGCTGAAGTTAAGAGTCCCCCACCAATGTTAGGGGGTAAATAGTTTAATGGGAAATGTGACTGCGCTGATCCTAAAGTGCTATATACAATTTTTAACCACAAAAACCAGTGTCTGCAAAATGTGCACAAATAAATACAATCATCAAAACTACAGTGGGGACGGAAAGTATTCAGACCCCCTTATATTTTTCACTCTTTGTTATATTGCAGCCATTTGCTAAAATCATTTAAGTTCATTTTTTCCCCTCATTAATGTACACACAGCACCCCATATTGACAGAAAAACACAGAATTGTTGACATTTTTGCAGATTTATTAAAAAAGAAAAACTGAAATATCACATGGTCCTAAGTATTCAGACCCTTTGCTGTGACACTCATATATTTAACTCAGGTGCTGTCCATTTCTTCTGATCATCCTTGAGATGGTTCTACACCTTCATTTGAGTCCAGCTGTGTTTGATTATACTGATTGGACTTGATTAGGAAAGCCACACACCTGTCTATATAAGACCTTACAGCTCACAGTGCATGTCAGAGCAAATGAGAATCATGAGGTCAAAGGAACTGTCTAAAGGGCTCAGAGACAGAATTGTGGCAAGGCACAGATCTGGTCAAGTTTACAAAAAAATTTCTGCTGCACTTAAGGTTCCTAAGAGCACAGTGGCCTCCATAATCCTTAAATGGAAGACGTTTGGGACGACCAGAACCCTTCCTAGAGCTGGCCGTCCGGCTAAACTGAGCTATCGGGGGAGAAGAGCCTTGGTGATAGAGGTAAAGAAGAACCCAAAGATCACTGTGGCTGAGCTCCAGACATGCAGTTAGGAGATGGTAGAAAGTTGTAGAAAGTCAACCATCACTGCAGCCCTCCACCAGTCGGGGCTTTATGGCAGAGTGGCCCAACGGAAGTCTCTCCTCAGTGCAAGACACATGAAAGCCCGCATGGAGTTTGCTAAAAAAAAACAAAACACCTGAAGGACTCCAAGATGGTGAGAAATAAGATTCTCTTGTCTGATGAGACCAAGATAGAACTTTTTGGCCTTAATTCTAAGCGGTATGTGTGGAGAAAACCAGGCACTGCTCATCACCTGTCCAATACAGTCCCAACAGTGAAGCATGGTGGTGGCAGCATCATGCTGTGGGGGTGTTTTTCAGCTGCAGGGACAGGACGACTGGTTGCAATCGAGGGAAAGATGAATGCGGCCAAGTACAGGGATATCCTGGACGAAAACCTTCTCCAGAGTGCTCAGGACCTCAGACTGGGCCGAAGGTTTACCTTCCAACAAAACAATGACCCTAAGCACACAGCTAAAATAATGAAGGAGTGGCTTCACAACAACTCTGTGACTGTTCTTGAATGGCCCAGCCAGAGCCCTGACTTAAACCCAATTGAGCATCTCTGGAGAGACCCAAAAATGGCCGTCCACCAACGTTTACCATCCAACCTGACAGAACTGGAGAGGATCTGCAAGGAGGAATGGCAGAGGATCCCCAAATCCAGGTGTGAAAAACTTGTTGCATCTTTCCCAAAAAGACTCATGGCTGTATTAGATCAAAAGGGGCTTCTACTAAATACTGAGCAAAGGGTCTGAATACTTAGGACCATGTGATATTTCAGTTTTTCTTTTTTAATAAATCTGCAAAAATGTCAACAATTCTGTGTTTTTCTGTCAATATGGGGTGCTGTGTGTACAATATGGGGTGCTGTGTGTACAATATGGGGAGCTGTGTGTACAATATGGGGTGCTGTGTGTACAATATGGGGTGCTGTGTGTACAATATGGGGTGCTGTGTGTACAATATGGGGTGCTGTGTGTACAATATGGGGTGCTGTGTGTACATTAATGAGGAAAAAAAATGAACTTAAATGATTTTAGCAAATGGCTGCAATATAACAGAGAGTGAAAAATGTAAGGGGGTCTGAATACTTTCCGTCCCCACTGTATATAACTATATACTGCAAAGTATCAATAGATCAATACGAATATAAAGCAATCAGCGCACGCACCACTAAAAATTATTATGATAGCAAAGGATGCAAGCTGAACACTTGAAGGCAATTCACAACACCTTAAATTAATGTAAGAAAAAAGAATAAGTGCAGCGCATTGTATAAGTCCATACACAGATAAGGAAAGAGGGATAATAAATAATTAAAGTTCTTCAGTGATGGGAAACACCTCATGAGGGAATACACAAAGAATCCTGTTGTCAATGTTCAAGGTGACTAATCTTCCACCAACCAAACCAAACTCTTACCAGATCTGATGGACCTCTGAGCTAACAGAAGGTGGTATGAGCTTGTATCCACAGATGGGATAGATGCCATTGATGGGTGAGACCGGTAATATCAGATGACCCAGGATTTAATATAAAATGGAAACAAACCCGCTCTAATGCCCCGTACACACGATCGGATATTCCGACAACAAAATCCATGTTTTTTTTTCCGACGGATGTTGGCTCAAACTTGTCTTGCATACACACGGTCACACAAAGTTGGTCGGAAATTCCAACGTCAAGAACGCGGTGACGTACAACGCGTACGACGAGCCGAGAAAAATGAAGTTCAATAGCCAGTGCGGCTCTTCTGCTTGATTCCGAGCATGCGTGAAACTTTGTGCGTCGGAATTGTGTACACACGATCGGAATTTCTGACAACGGATTTTGTTGTCGGAAAATTTGAGATCCAGATCTCAAATTTTGTGTGACGGAAATTCCTATGGAAAATGCATGATGGAGCCTACACGCGGTCGGAATTTTCCTGACAACAAGCTCCCATCGAACATTTTCCATAGGAAAATACGACCGTGTGTACAGGGCATTAGTGTTCTCCGTATGTTCCATTTAATAAAAGTTTCACAATATAAACAGCAAGAACAGCCGTGACATAAAAGCGCTGACCAGCGATACAAACGAACGGCAGTGTAAAAAACGAACGGCAATATAAAAGCCGGCAATGACTTTGGAGATGGCTGGTGGTGACGTCTGTGCGATAGCTCCTCCTCCCGTACGCGTTATGTCTTTACAGGACTTTGTCAGCGGGGCGGGGCGGGGCTATCTTCACGTCCCCCGAGGCTTAAAATACCCAGCAAGTCGTCATGGAGATCGCGGAAACCCCTGGAAGTTCAGAAAAACGGAAATCCTAGTTCCAGAACGAACGGTGATTTACGCTCATTCTCTCATTGGGACACAAGGTGAAAAGGTACAAACAATATATATGAGATAATACAGTCAGGTCCATAAATATTGGGACATCGACACAATTCTAATCTTTTTTGGCTCTATACACCACCACAATGGATTTGAAATGAAACTAGCAAGATGTGCTTTAACTGCAGACTTTCAGGTTTAATTTGAGGGTATTTACATCCAAATCAGGTGAACGGTGTAGGAATTACAACAGTTTGTATATGTGCTTCCCACTTTTTAAGGGACCAAAAGTAATGGGACAATTGGCTGCT